>JAUZST010000847.1:10541-34944 GCA_034779995.1 Parotocinclus haroldoi
TATATAATTGTACTTAATTAAAATGTAAAATGAGTCAGAGGTAGATTTAAGTTAAGACACCGCATTCCGGTGTGATCAGGTGATGGTCCTACATGAAAGGGTTTGTGATTCTTCTGGTTCTGACCTTCACCACAGCTAGCGTTTGCTAAACTTACCGACCACACCTTTAATCCTTGACCTTTAACATTGCTGAATGATATAACATGAACACATTATTATGTCCACATTTCACTTGTCAGAGGTGTTGGGGTGCTTATTCCCACCTGTACGGGAAACCAAGCCATCACAAGGCTGGAGGATGACCCTCCTGGCCCACTGGCTTCCTGTCCCGGGCAAGCTTACTCATGGGCCTTACATTTTCAGGGGACAGGAACTGGATCCACATAGCTCAGACCATTCAAACTAGGGTTAATACCTAAAAATGTATGAATCTGTATACTAGTACAACTACTAATAATAATGATAAACCTAGTTCTTCTAAATGAATCTCTCTTAATTAATGTTGGCCCCATGCCCCTGATTATGATAATGATTACATTTATCAGCGATATGTTTAATTAGAGAGCCAGAACATTAAGATCTGTAGTCACCACACTGAAATATTAATAATTCTGACTGTATTTATGAGCTGTGAACCCCCCCCCCCCCCCCTTCCATGCCATTTCTTTAGGAGCTACTGTACTGTGGCGTAATGATACAGCCCTCTGTGCCGAACTGCTGCCCTCCCCATGGGACTGGGTTTTCAGTCTTTGTACATGAGGAGGTTAGCTTGCCTTTTCTCTTGTTTGCTTTGTGTATGGAGAGCTATGAAGAGGTACGAGAGTGCGCGAGACGAGTGTTTGAGAGAGCTCTGCGTTCGAGAAGTGCGTTCAAGAGACCGTTGTGTGTGACACTCCACCTCTCGCACGCCGCTCGAGGACTATCGCCGTGTCCCCGCCGCTGATAAAGCACCAAACCTTTGTGCACGGGGAGGTGTCATCATCAAGAGCCCCTCTCTCACTTTTAGCACTCGCTCAGTCCACGACGGTTGTGCTTATTTCACAAATGTCTGCTATTGTCCTGCAGCCGCTTGTGGCGAAAAAGGGGGGTGAAATCAAAACAAGAGTAGGCTCCGCTGGTTGGGACTGTAATTAGAAATCGCGCACCAATCTCGCTTCTGTCTTGCCCCGTCTTCCTCGTCGTGTTTGGCCGCCCATTCTGAACAGCTGATCAAAAGCTGTTTTAGTCCTAATAAGTGCAGGTTTGAATGGGACGCAGGGAGCAACACTTATTCCGAACGGCTCTAAAGCAAACAATCAACTGCCAAAGCTTATTTGCTCCTGATGACCCCAGAGGAATTCTGTGGGCGCGTCCAATTACATTTCTCCCCATCTCTTTGTTTTATCTTTACCTGTTCTTGCTACAAAAATCAAACAAGGCCAGTTTTTAAAGCGCTGCTCATCCGGTTGGCCGGAGGACAAAGAAGATGGGTTAGTCATCATTCCCATGTGCAAAAGCAGGTTCAGTATTACTCCCCAGAATTCAATCCAAACCCAGAAACAGGGTGAAACATTAACCACTGCCCCAACCTCAAGAAGGTTGTTAGAATATTAGCGACAGAAGAGCCAGCTATTGGCCAAACGCTGGAGGTCTAAAACCAATGACCAGTGATATGAGAGAGCTAGAGAAGCATGATGTCATTGCTGGACAGAACCAATGTAAGAGTACGTCATCGTTGATGTTACCTTTGTGGTGGTGAAATCCCTATCCCGGTTATTCTTTCACATGTCCATCGTTTGATTCTCCAACTCCAACGGGGCATGAGGGTGAAAATGACCCGTTGTGCACATTCCAACCCAACCCAAGATTCTCAGGTTTTCTGTTACCTTGTTTTACCGTACAAAAAAGGTCAACATAAGCTTCCAGCCTCAGTCTACACAAACTCATCCAAACCCTTGTGTGAGTATAGTGCTAGAATTAGCTTAGGCCTCTTCAAAAGGTACCCGCCGGTGTGTGGCCCCACTAAACCACCTCCCTCGGGAGCTGTGAAGTTTTTTGTATGCTTTCCGAGGAAGTTACGAGGACATGCCAGGCTGCGTGGGAGGCAGCGGGGGGTCTAGGGTCACGCTTTGAGTGTGTTTGTACATACGTACGTGTGTGTGCGCACAGAGGTTGCGACTCCGATGCAGCGTTGCTGGCATGCATGAGCTCCGTAGGCTGACGAGATCCCAGCAGGCCGTCACTACCTTGCTTTGCTCCGGCGTAGGCAGCAGCCTTGGAAACATGATCGACGCTCACGCACGCATGAAGCCTTGTAGAATAGTAAACGGAGATATGAAGCCAGGTGGGAGATCCAGACGCTGTGTGTCCGGCGAGCTTCGTTCTGATGGGCTGTGAGGAATTCGCCGCTTCACGTTGACCTCTTTTTCCGTCCTACCTGAGAATATGGTCCCCCTAAAGGGAAATACATAAATTACTGTCTCTGTGTAAAACAATAGAAACCACAAACATACTTCAGGTAGAAAGACTTTTCTGTCTTACTAGAGAATGCAGAGACATTTCTGCCTAAGTATAGAGCCACCTTTTGAGTTGAAATGTATCTACCCAGAACCCTGAAGTCGTCGACTGGCGTTTACCCGTTTGGTGTCATCGTTGGTGTCCAGTCATTATTTGGTCCGTTTTTGGTCCTGAATGAGCAAATACTGGACAAAACCTCTTTTCCAACTGACTAAAGGTTGGCCAAAGATGACGTAATTTGACCTAAATTTGAACTACTTCTTTAAGCCCTTTGTTCTCGCTGTTGTCCCACTTCGGTGAAACTGATCATTGTTAGTGGAACAGCTTTCCTCTAGCCTCCTTGAGACTTTCTCTTTTATTTTTTTCCCAGTCTTGAGTTTTGTGGAAATGAACATGGCCATCTGCATACCACTCTCTTTTTTACCATCCATTCCCGGTTGAGTCCGGCACACGGGTCAGTCCTGCCAAACATGGCAATTTTTAACCTCACCCCTGATCGATGTTGAGACGGACTCACTCCGTCCATCTGTCATGCTTATTCGACGAAGTTTTCGAAAAGGACATGGGCAGAGGTCACAGTCTGTCCATCTGTCATTAGCCGACATGGATGTAGGTTAGGTTCACCGTTGGCGTCATCAAGAGATGGAAGGTTGGGCCTTTTCTTTTTTCGGAAGGAATGAGGCTGCTTCTGGATGCTTTGAATTATTCAGCTCAGAAAACCGTCCCCTTACACCTCGCCCTCTTTCTGGCTGATGCTAAAGCTAAAATCGCTTCATCATGCCAAAGTGAAAGTATGCATCCATTATTTAGTTAAACCTGAGGAAATCGGGCTTCTCCTTGGGAATTTCGTGCCGGTGCGGCCTGCTTGAATTTCAGATGTGTGGACAGTTTCTGCCAAAACCTCAGAGGGAAATAAATAAATAAACAGACGGCGAGCAGGCCAGTTTCGTTTCCTTTAGCACGAGGATGCGATCCAGGACGGTCCAGCTGTATCGCTTACAGACCTGGGATAGGGTTTCTGAAAGATATCGAAATAGTTATCCACTAGAAGGAAGTGTATCACTTTGATTGGCACTTACTGAGTAGTTTTGCACCACAGGGCTACACAGGACAACCTTCGGTTCCATTACAACATGGTGAGGAAATGTTTAGCAATGTTCGCTCAAGGACCTACAGTGTCTGTTTTGCCAGGGAGGGCATTTGAACCTTCTGGTCCATAGTCCTGTTCCTTAAAGAGGTCTGTAGAACACCAAAGGAAATACTTAGCGACCCAAACGATCATATATCTCTCTGCAGTTTCACACTATTCATTTGTTTAACACCTAATAGACTCTCTTTGAAGCATCTGTGTCTCTGGTTGTCTATGGATGAACTATATATATAAAATACAGTTCATTAGTGAATGGACTATAAGCCCATTTACTAAACGGTGTTCTTCTTGTTTGGCCCACCCTGAAGGATGGGTTCTCTTATGATGATAACCAGATGTGTCATTATGAAAAACAGCTTTAAATTAGACAGCTCAACTAATTGCATTTTTCCTGAAGAGAATCCCTACGCTATGGCCATAATATGGCTACCTAGAGACCATATATGATTACACATACCAAATCTGGAGTAATATCAGTTAAATGAATTACTTTACTAATCCTAAAGCTTTAAGATCAAACAGTAATCACTCTGGTAACTGGGCGGCTTTGCTATTAGATATACATTAAACACGATTCACCTTTCCCTTCACTAACAAACACAATTTCACACCTCTAACCGTACTGACCTCTTCTGCATGAGGATACACACACATACACAAACACACAGCGCACACTTTATGGCACAGCCTTATCTCTGGCATACAGCTTCTGGCTGAACTCAACCGTACGTAGCTCTGTCTCTGAGCTTCCTCTCTACTTAACGCTCTCTAATATGCCGTTCCTAATCAAATACAGCAGCTCCTTTCGAATAAATAACTAAATTTGCTATTTGTCGAAGGCTATTTGTCACTGGCAACATTGTGCCTCTTTTTTTTCCTCTTGCTATGAACATCACGTTACACGTAATTTAATTAAGCTCTGTCAGTCTGTCCACTTTTTCAAGAGATTCAAATCAAGATTTGAAATATTCAGGCCCCAACAAAGTGTCGCTGCACGGTTAATCATGTTTTAGTTACAATCAGTTTGCCGTTCCTGTATTAAGCTTAATCGATTGCAATATTTGATAGAAAAAAAAAAGGTTGAAATGACTGAGAAAGCTTAAATATTTTTTTTGGAATCTGCTTGAAAAAGACATTGAAAAAATCTAAAACATACAAATAAAAAAAATTAAATTATATATAAATAATTAAAAAAAAATAATAAAATAAAAAAAAAAATATATATATATATATATATATATATTTTTTTTTTTTCATGAAGTATTGAAAGTATATAAATATTTTTACCATATAATTATTTCTATACATACTTTATATATAATAATTTCTAATTTGATTTTTAAAATATTACTTTACTATTTTATTTATTAAAATAATATTTTTTAATAAATTAAAATTATTACAATCATTTTTATTATTATTATTATTATTACTTGCTTATATATATTTATATATGTATATAGATTTTTTTTAATTGCTTTTTTCTTTCGGTTGCACCCAAATACTGTATGGCATCAGCCCCAGTCCAGACAGCAGTACAATGTATTTAAAAATCTTAACGTTTTCAATCTGTAATCTATTAATAAAATCCTTTTTTTATATACATGTTATGTTATACATGTTATGCACGGTCTCACTAGACCAAATACTGTTACTAAATGCAACTTTGAAAAGGCTCAAATCGCATTTAAAGTCATAAACACAGCGCCCTGTAAACATGCGGAGAGGGGCCGCTGTGTCCAATTAGCTTGTGCGCTAATCTGGTTGCACTGGAGGATTATGCACGGTGGGAGAGGGAACAAGAGGTTTCATTTCCTGTGGACTCCACCTGAATCAAATCCAAATGGAGATAAGAGCTACTACCTAAGTGAGGTGGAGGTACAGAGATTGAGATACAGCCAGAACACCCATGTACTGAAGATACAGTAACCCAGTTGTGTCGCCCAAATACAAATATTTACAAATATATCGTACTGATTTTTGTGTGCCATCTAGGCTTAAACCCAGGCTAACGCCCGCCTACGTGATGGATTTACAGAAACACAGTTTGTATGAATTTTACACTTTGTTTTTAGCTTTTCCAGCCATGCTCAACTCGAACTGTAATTACGTAGCCTTTGACCGAAGCTTATTTACAGCATGGCTTGTGCTTGAATATTAACGCAGCACATGACTTAAATGTAACTAACTTATTCAAAACTCTAACGAAGGTCACGAATATTGCTTTAGCTTTGTTTCTGTGCCAAAGCGTAAAAACATCTCTGAGACCTTTTCCTTTTGAAACATGTCCCTATCACTTTTTATTAGCTAGCCCAGTTAGCCAGCTTAATTAGCGTTGTACATATACGGACAGCATGCCATAAAAACAGCTACAATTATCGTGATACGTTGCTAACCCGGTTTGACGTCTTGATGCAGCGCAACAAACTTTCTAAGCAAACTGCTTTTTAAATAAACAGGTCTGAGAGCGTGGCCAGGCTCGCTAATGAAGAAGTGCGCTCCCTTTTCACGTCCAGCCGGAGAAACTTGCCGTCTAATGGTCCTTTGCCACCTTGAGTTCGGTACGAAGCCAATTTGTAACAATGAAGGTGCGAGGCGTCATGGCATGTGTGTGTGTGTGCTTGCAGTGTGTGTCTGTGTACGTGCTTAATGCTGCGCTAAAGCCGCGCCGGCTGTGTTCAAGGTGTAAAAGCCTGATTAGTTCCTTTTCCGCAGCCAGGAGGATGTCAGCAGACAAAAACACCCACTCGCCTTTCATCCTCACACACACCTTACAGACGCCGACGCCGTAAAGGACCTCGATAGCGCACACACGTACATATATAAAGACTAGTGAGCGCACAAGGCGATAAAAAAGGACCTTTACAAATAAAAACATTAAGCATCGCGGCTCGCTGCTCCTTCTTCCTCGCGCGCATCTGCCGCAGGTTTAACCCGCTTTATTCCTTGCTCTTTTTTAAGAATTCCCCCAGGTAGAGCTTTCTTTGTGCTTGTTTCTCACGCCTCGTAGCCTACCGTTGCTCCTGCTTGTATGTCAAAAGATGAGAAGTTCAGGATTCAAGATCTTGCGTGACTTTCCAGCTAATAATTGCATTCATCTGGCCGTGATATGATGGGTTGAACAGCTATGATGGGTTACGTTGGGGTAAGCAACGATGGCACATGCCACACCAAGCCACAGCGTTATGAGGTTGTGAGGTACACTTCCTTGTTTCTTCACTCGTTCTCCAGTTTACAAGCTGTAGTTCTGTCCTTAACTCTGATTGTAAGGACCAGGACCCACCCAGGGCCACCACAGATCAGGTGCTGATCGTCAGTGTGACTTAAAATTGTCCGCCCACCGAAAATGTTCAGCATCCAGCATCCTCTGATCGTTGAGAAAGCGGTGGCAGATGTGCTCCTATCTCGAGCTTAACATCTACAAGGTGGACGTTGAGTGAACGGTGGTTAAGAACTCTCTTAAGAGAACTGCAATATCTGATCCGTAATAACAGTGTCAATGCGGTGGCGAGAATGGACCACCAGCCAAACTGTGCTGTGGGTGTAAAGGGGGCACACCAAGCACTTAGAGAAACAGACTGCACTTGTGGAACTACAGAGTGCTTCCTTGGAAATGACCACGTGAACTGAAGTTTGGAAAATGAAAAAGTTATGAGGGAAAATAAAAGATTTTGAATATAGTGGACTGCTCGCAAGAATTAGGGGGTATTTCATTAGGTGGTATTTCTTTTGGAACTAAAGTTTAGTCGTTTGTACTTGCATTAATTTGCAGCACTGGATGGTGACAGGATGGTTGGTACTTCCCCAAAATTAGACGTCACACCATCAGTCTTTTACCACCAGGGGTAATTTAGACTAAACAATCCACCTAGTGTGATATTTTGGTAGATGGAGATATAAAAGTGGACCCAGAGACCCCCCAAAAAAGGGCAGGGTGCCCGAACTTTACATAGGGTAACTAGAGGCTACAGTGCCATACTGAGACAAGCTTTAGTGATATATAAAATCCCAACCTTATTGTGACTGACTGCCACTGGACACTAATTAATACATTAATAATGTCTGTGTTAATGCACCCACTGTTTTAGTGTGACCCGCTCACTCTTGTTTGGCTTAATTAAATAAACAAACAGTTGGTAGGAAAAGAATGAGGAGGAGGAGGTAGAGGAGAGAGTGAGCTGGGAAGGGCGCGACTCTGAATGCCTTCCACTTCCTGTCCAGATCACGAGATAAGTGACACGCTAATATTTCACCTCCTGTATTTGGTTTATTGCGTCCCCTGTGACTTACGGGCACAAAGGGGGAGGGATGCGAGACAGAAGTTGAGAAGAGAACGCGAAGAAAAAAAAAAAAAAAGAGTTCAGAGACTGCCCACGTAGATTTCCAGGAGACTCTCTGTCACGTTGCAGATTTGTTTTGATTTTAAGCGGGTTTTAAAGTGATCGACTTTGCAGTAGGATGATACAATTTGACCCAGAGATGCCTGTTGACCCAGCTTCTTCTGATCCTGCCCCCCTCCAGACCAAGATATCTGGCTTAAAACGGATGGCTGGTGTGTTATCCACGACTAGATCTCTGAGTCTGAGGCTACCCAAGCCTGTCTCTCTCCGGTTGTTCTTTCTCCTCCTTGCCTGCCAGTAATTATCTGTTTTGAATTTGCTAATAGCCAGAGGAAGGGTGTTTCAGCAGGATCAAAAAAGGCCTCTGTATCTTGCGTTCAAAGCAACGAAAAAGGCAAAGTGGCCATGGAGAGGAAGATTTGTTTCCCTCTGTGTGCGACTCTGGAGACAATAAGCTGTGCTCCCATATCAGGTATGCACTTAAAAGGGCCAGTTAGGAGTCCGGCGTCTCGAGGAAAAGCAGCGCCAAGATGAAAGCTTGGGCTTGGTGCAGGTTTCCTGTGGACTACCGCAGCTGCTAATGTACCCTACTCAAGCTGTCCACTCTTCCTCCCTCCCTCTCTCTCGTCTCCCTGTCTTCGAGGGGGGAAAGTAAACCCTCCTGGCCGCCTAGATTAAACGGAGAGATGGCGACAGGAAGCAGGCGGGAGAGAAAAACAAAGGGTGGTCAGGGTGAGGGATGCTGGGACTTTTATCAGGTTGCCGACGGAAAATGCCAGTTTGTCTGAGCGCAATTTTTTCCCTCTTCAAAAGTCCAAACAGCCTCCCTCATCTCGTCCTCTCGTCCTCCTCCCCCACACTTGTTCTTGTCCCTCCTGCGATGACACACTCTTCTATCCTTTTCGCAGGGGCACTGGTTTGGTAATTAAGGAGGAGAAAAAGCTTTCATTATTGTCTTGCTTATCTTTTCTGCAAGGAGAAATGCGAAAATCCCCCAACAAAGAGAAGCGTGTATAAGATGATTACGGCACAGTCCCAGAACCGAAAAATCGAGAAGGGGCACTGTTTTTTTTGCACTTATAGTGTGCGCTAGGATTATGAGAGAACTCCGGTAGGTTTCATAATAACGGAATTACAGAGAGGACTTTGAGCTTGATGTTGTGTAGTTATCGTTACCTTTAGTTCTGAGCTCACGGGCTATGAAGAAACCACGACTTTCCCTGGTGGAATTGTTCCTTCAAAGCTTCTTTGCACCTCGTGGCCTTCAAGATGAGTTTG
Organism: Parotocinclus haroldoi; assembly: GCA_034779995.1. NCBI lineage: Eukaryota > Metazoa > Chordata > Actinopteri > Siluriformes > Loricariidae > Parotocinclus > Parotocinclus haroldoi. The sequence continues at coordinate 19,806 of JAUZST010000847.1, forward strand.
ACTTCTTCACCTTGAGCTCGTAGAGTTCTACACGATTGAGGGCAAGACTTAAGAAACCATGAGGGAATTTAGATCTTGACCTTCGGAGGAACTTTTTGATCGTTTTTTGAACTGTGCACATTTCTTCCGTGTTCACACAGCAGGAACTGTGGCTGATCTTAGTCAGAATGCCTTATTTTAGGGTCTTTTTTCAGCCCGTCCAAACCTTGTATGCAGTATAAGGATGCAGTGATTGGTCACTTCACATCACAAAGCGTTCCCACTGGTGGTCCGAATGCAAACCAAAGAAGACCTTGAAACAAATGTAAACTTTCAGGGGAACTCTGCAGGGGGTAGTTCCCAGAACTGTTTTTATTTTGGCGGTGTGAGCGCTATAAAGCGGTGTGACGAGGGTCAAACATTGAAGCCTACTGGAAGTGCTCGTCCGCAGCATGCTTCCGGTGCCCGATTCGCTTTGCTTGTGAAAACTGGGCACGCGTTATTAGGCGTTATTATTATGACGACCCCTGTTCTAGATGGAGATCCGATGCAGATAGGCGTACCGGGTCTTCCACAGGGACGAAGCCGGGAAGAGTCTGCGCAGACAGACTGAGAACGCTGCGATGGCCAGCAGGCAAAGCGTCGCGCGTGCGAGAGCAGTCCCACTGAGCTCTGTTATAATGGGAGTCCATAATGACGATAATGTGTTTAACTTGTAAACTAGTCTGAGACGGATCACCGGTGTCCGCCAGAAGTGCACAGAGGCGACGATTCAACTGTTCACCTTTTTCCCTCTACATCTGTCCTCGTAATGACCTGTCCGCTCTCACTTTATCCCTCTCCGTCTCCTGCTCCCTCTCTCCCTCACTACCTCAGGCGCCTTCTCTCCAAGCCTTCATTGCATTTCACAATTAGACTTGGACTCATTATTAGTTTATTAGCAGTGGCAGGGGCTCGGCAAAATGTGTTTGCAGATATTCAGTTGTTAATGACCAAATTCAAACCCTATTGAATGTATTCACAGCTGTGAGAGCTCGGCTAATAATAGCTTCCCAAAGACAAAAGATGAAGGAAATGGCATTATAGGGGCATAACAATGGAGACCCATTGGAGCTCTAATGGCATGCCCTTTCATTTCGAAATTGTTTCCCTTTTTTCAGTAAGCCGGTGAAGGTTCTTTTTTCCTAAAATCCCTTTCTCGCTCAGCTGAGGCATTTTTTAGGGCCAGGAGAACGTGTGAGCATTCGGTGTGAATTAAGAGTTTTGAAAGGTATCTCTACCTGAGGGAAATGACCCCCCCCCCTTACCACCGCGCCTAGCCAATTCCCCCTTCCCCCAACATCTCACTTTCTCATTTTCGCTGGCATGCGGCTGCTTTAGCCGGCATTAGCATGGTCTTAACAAGGCAGGTAAATTGTTCATTAGGGTGTAGGTAAAGAGGTAGGGGGGGACAGCGGGAGGGAAGGAGGGGGGCACAGTAAAAGTGAGAAGAACAAACAAGTCGAGGCATTTGCTCACAGTGTAATCTACACATCAATTATCCTGCAGCGCTAATTAGCACCTAGCCATACCCCAGGTACCCTATGCTAACACAAGCTTCAGCTTTCATGGCCCTGATCAAAAAAAGAAGCAGATTGATGGAAACACGGGGAGAAGAAAACCAAGCGGCTGGGGAAGGAAAGAGGGGAAAAGAAAGCCTTCGATTGGAAAAAAAAAAAAGTTCTTTTTGACAGGAAATTGCCCAGTTATGTAAACGGGACATTTCTACACCTAGCACAGCGCCAGTGAAATCTGTCTTTTCGGAAGAATTTCGCAACGACATGTTTAGCGGACGCTTTTAACGACTGAACTCAGGAGATGGTGGAGTTGCACAGCCTGCTCCTCCAGTTCATTGTGTCCTGGGAAAGGATGCCCAAATGGGCCGTAAATTTGAGAGGAGTTGTGCTTTCAGAAGGGCAAGATGGATATGGGGGCTTTTGTCATGCTAACGGCCTCTGTTGTGTAATAAACGTATAGGGGTCCGTTTTGTTTAACCGGCCCGGCTGAAGATTAGGCTTTAGAAAGGTGCGTTTAGCATGTGAAAGAGCAGCAGGAGGTTCCCTCGGTACGCCACGAGGGGGGAACTGTCTCAGGTCGTCAGCGCTGAGCTGGAAACCACCGCTCTGCTGCGCGACGGAGGCTAATTAAATATGTGCTGTGTGTTTTGTAGAGCAGGCGGCGAAAAGGTAAGTGAGACAGAAGAAAGGGAAGGATGAGGGGAGGAAAAACAGGCCGAGCCATGCAGACAAAACTGCTCCGTTTGTATTTACACACACCTGCCTCATGCATTAGTTACAGGCCGGGGGTTCGGAAGAATTTAATCTGAATTTAGCTCGTTACACACACTCATGGTCGACTCAGGATATGATAAGATTTTAACACGAGTGCATTATCCTGTTGGAGGTTAACAGGGGGTAGAGTAAACATACTGGATGTGTTATAGTTAGAGTGGCGAGGCTGGAGGGCTGGTTGGGTGAAAGAACTGGGGAAATTTGATGGTCTGGTTGATCTAGTGTGAATACGTTATACTGGTGATGGGTTGGACAGAGGAATACTGAGTCTGTGTTGTGTGTTTGAGGTCGCTACGTTGTTTTAGCCTGTCCGAGGTTTGTTACTAGACTCGCTGGTAGATGAGGTTATGGCTTGGCTGAGCTGAATAACAGTAACTAACGACCCAATTAGCGGTCAGATTTGAGGGGAATGGGAAATGCTGCTTTTAGCTATAGCGTACCAGCCAGCTCAGATTTAGGCAGTTCATTAAATGAGTCTAAACCACGGCGAACTGATGTCACACAATCTTCTAAAGCATTCAGGCCCTAGGCCCCTTGAGAGCCTGTAACTTTCCCATCTCTGTTTTCTTTTGAAATTATTTTATAGCTTATTTTACTGTTGATAGTTAATCATATTTAATTTGAATATTGCTCTATGTTTTCATTTCAATACACTTGTATCCCAGTTCAGTTCGCTGATTGTTTTATTTATATGTTTATTCCCATTCACTCAGATTGAGGTGATTCGTTTGACTAAATAATAACTAAATAATAATTATTTGTTCATTTATCCAAGCGATTTCAATGTGATTTTATTTTCATGAATTTTTTCATCGATTTAATTGTAATCATTTTAGATGATTTACTATACTTTAATATACTTGTGTCCTATTTTCAGTCATTTACTAATTTGCTATGACTTGTTTATTATTTATTTCATTTCAGTTCTTCTGCTCGAGGTGATAGAAACTGTATTTTTATTTTATTTTAATCCATTTCTATTTATTTAAAGTTCACATTCTTGACCTGACCAGCATCAAGTGGATAACAGAACACTGACTAACTGAACACGTGTTTATTTTATCGTATTTTATTTTATTATTTGTATGCTCTTTGTTTTATTTTCATACAATTTTATCCCAATTTAATCCACTCCTTGTTCTTACTACTTTTATTATTTATTTGGTTGTCTTTAGTCTGTATTTTATTTTGTACATTACTTCTTTGATTGTATTCAATTTCAGTGTTGTTTTATTTTTATTTCCCTCCCTTTTATAATCCCCATATTCGATTGCTTGATTTCTGCTTGACCCAATCAAGAGTTTATGAAACGTACATAGTGGTCCCATTAAGGTGTAGTTAAAAGAGGTCAGCATTAAGTGTGTTACAGGGGTTAGGACGGTACAGGGCTTTACGGTAAAGGGGAGGAACCATGTGGTCTGACTGAGGTTTGAAAGGCATTTGCAGAAACGTTCAGTACAATCGGTAAGAAGTGGAAGTAGTTATACTGTGTCCCGTTGGTTGAGCTTGGTCGTGGGGGTCCGTTTGAGGTAAAGCGTGTTCTGTTGGCTGGACTGCTAGCGGTGAAGCTTATTAGCGACATCTGCTTAGCTCGGGCTCATTGGGGAGTGTAACAGTGTCAGGTGCAAGTGACTGAGTGCTGGGGGCTCCTGGAGTCACCAGGGCCTCATTTGCTGATTGGAGATTGGAGGTAGAGGGATGAAAAGGGCCTGTTTCCTGCTGCTTGTTTGATACCTGGTGGGGAAGCTATTCAGGTGACAAAGATCCAGCCTGGCAGGGGGGGAACAGATGTGCTTTACTCTCTCATTAGCATTTGAATGAACTGCTCAGATTGGACTGGCCAGGGGGGCTGAGCCTCTCACCTGGATAGTGCCCCTCTGATCTTTACACCATCTGCGGACTTCTGCCCCCCGTCCCTGCCCCGAGTTATCCCCCAACACACTGGGTTAGTGATCTGACCCCCTTTAGACCTATTCTCCTCCCCTTCTGACCCCCTGGCTTTAGGACTGGCAGAGTGTTATGACATTAATCGACCTTCTTTGAGCCTGGAGCGCAAATGTGCCTTCCCAGCGATTTGCCCGGTCGCAGCGAAACGTCAGCGAACCTCCTGACTCAGGTTTGGTTTTTCGTAGCGAATCCAAAATCCTGGAACCTGAAATAAAACGCCATAAAGTTGACGAACGACGCCTTGATGAACTCACCTCAAATTGTTTGTAATTAGTTAAGAACAAATGAACCACGACTCATTTTTTGGTCCAGGCTTCGCACTGACACTTGTTTGCCACTTTACAGCTCGGTCACGGTGCCTGCAAAATAAACACACACACACACTCTGTTTTCACACAGCACCATGTTTTGATTGGTCAGCAGTCAGTGACAGACTGATAGCTTCGATCTTCAGGTGCTCGCGCCGCGCTCCCCAGATAAATGTTGCACTCTTTCAAAAGGTTGTTCTGGGCCGTTCTGGAATGCAGCACAACCTTGACCAGCTCGACATGTTATTTTCACCCACTCTTATCTCGGAGCCTGTCTGATAGTTTAGGCGGCTTGGAGGAAAGGCATTAAAACAGTTTGTGGGAAACAGTTGGATCGACTTTTGATTTTATGCTGATTCTGAATGCGCCTTAAAGGCTGCTTTTTTTCTCGGGACTCAAAAACGGAGGGAGGAAAACGCCTGTTATGGAGTATAATTACAGCTAAGGTCCGGCTTGGCCATTATGAACAAAAACGTCCAGTAATGTGGTCTGGCACGGCAATATGTTACAGTAGCATTCTAATTAATCTTACAGGAAGTGTAATAAATTTACAATATCAGATCAGAGCAATATATAGATTTATTAATGCTTTTAATCAGGCCTGGGAAGAAAAAAATAATAATAATTTTGCACCGATTGCTTACGTTTGAATTTGCATATACTTAGTGCACCTAATTTATTTTTATGGAATCCTTTTTACTAAAATGGGGCATATGGGCCTTCAGCAACACGCACACACACACATGCGCGCGCGCACACACACACACACACACACACACACACACAATGCTTATTCCTGCACATCCTCAGCACAGCAAGCCAAAAACCACATTCATTTAAGCGATAGGACAAGCTGCTGCAAAAGTCCATTTTATATTCAGACCCTGCCAAGCATTCTAACGGGTCAGCCTATTACTCATTACAATACGCTGTGTATTGTCATGTTTACTGCACGCATATTTGCAATAGCAAGTGGGTTAGGAGGTTGTCTGTTGAAGCTTTTTGCTCGTACAGTCAGTGCAAAACGGAGGGAACTCACACGTGCAGTTAGTGATTGATTAAGTGACATCACAAATTAAAAATGCTTTTAGTGCGTTTGATAAATACATTATATAAAGCAGCTCTCTCGATCTGAGCAATTCAGCAGAACACGCTCTTATTAAATAGCCGTACTTGCTGATAAGACAGACTGCACGCTATCAATCTGGCGCCCGCTGGACCCCACATCAAACCAACAACAGCTCACACTGACCCTGTCAGCGCATTCCACTACCTGGGAGTGTGTGTCTCTGTGCTTGTGTGCGTGTGTGTGTGTGTGTTTGTGCGCCAGTGTGTAAAAGAGCATTGGTAGGGGAGGTGCAAGAGGCGTGTACCCATGGCACTGGGCCATGCTATGTCTCAGCTTTGGGGGGGGGAAGAGGTGGGAGGCATTGGCAACAGTGACTGGAAATCATATACCTGCTTTGTGTCTTGTATCAGGCTAGAAATGTACAAAACACAGGCCAGTTAAAGTACTGAAAAAGAGATTGTTTAAAATAATCCAGTATTGCCCAACTAATAATTAAGTCTTATTAATTTTTTTAGCACTAAAACAAGAGATTTCTGTTATTGTATTATTATTATTATTATTATTATTATTATTATTATTATTATTATTATTATTAACGATAATAAAATATAAAATAAAAAAAATCTTAATTTATTATTATTTTAATTATAATACAAATTCTTAATGTATAATTATTGTCATAATTAATAATAATATAAACAACAACAACAATAATAATAATAATAATAATAATAATAAAACTTCTTAATTTATTATTATTAATAATATTTATTATAATAATACAAATTCTTCTAATTATTAATTTTGACATTTTTTATTACAATTTTGAGAACTTTTGTAAAAAATCAGGCACAATTTTTTTCTCCTCTCAATCCTGTGTTCTTTGATTACTAATGACTTCTTTGGTCGGTTCCTTTATTTACCTATTTCCTCTCTAATTTGTTTGTTTACTTATGTTTTCGTTTTCTAATCAATTTTATACCTTCTTTTAATCAATATATATGTATTTATAAAGGACCTCACGGTAGCACAGAGATCCCTGGTTTGACTCCCTGCCTAGTCTCCGCCTGTGTGGAGTTTGCATGTTCTCCCCACTGATTTCTGGGTAGACAGGTTTGCTTCCGCATTCCAAAGATACAGCATGCATCAGTATGGTCTCTCCAAAGTTCCCTAGTGTGACTGAGTGTGCGTATATCCCATGATGGACTGGTGTCCTGTCCAGGGTGGGTTCTCGCCTTGCCTACTGTGCTGCAGGTAAAGTCCTGGCTCTTTGTGACCCTGAATTGATTTAAGTGAGTATAAATAGGGCTAAAGTCTCATAAGTTCTGTTTGTTGCTAGTTCTGGATGTGACACCAGTCCTAGTCAGAAGGTACTGCAACTAAGTGACTGAATTAAATAAATAAACGAATAAATGCACAAATAAAAACGAGAATTGCCGCGAGAGATCCCAGACTTTTGTCCCCCATTAGATGTAAGACTAATAAACATTTCCTGCCTTTTAAGACTGTAGCGACTTCCTGCCTGGTGTGATCTCTGATTTGGAGTCAGTAGCACTGAATGGCAGCTGAGCACTTTTTCGGTGTCGTAAATATTTGATGGGCGACCTGATTCAGACTAGTCAAGCACCATTTCACACTCCCTTTCATGAGCACCGCTGCCAGATCTGCTAACACGCACACACCGCGCAATGAGGGCAGATTTAGGTAGGAAGACATCAACAACCCAGATACAATGAGCACCAGGGACCAGGTGTCTCTGTGCTCGGGGTTCGATTCAGTTCCCGTGTATGAATCTTTTCTATTTGCACACGTTTATGAAATAAACAGGGCCGGAAAAAGAGATATGAAGTATCCTGAACGTTTGAGTCTTTTAGCGCTGAAATGGCTGGAGCATAAAAGGTCTTTTCAGATGCAAGAAAATAACGAGTGTTTGTGCTTTTGTGTGATGAAAGTGGCGGCTTTTCTGGTGGTTCTGAGGGTTTTGTGTGTATTTGGTTAGTTACAGCAATTACGGCCAGTAAGTGACAGCCAAAAGCACGAGAGAGAGAGAGAGAGAGAGAGAGAGAGAGAGAGCAGACTGCTTCCCTGTGCAAGACTCCTCTGTCGAACATCTGCTGAGAGATTTGCATATTAATTAACCCATATTAACTCTAATTATTCTGGGAAATTATCAAATAAATTAAATTTTCTAATTTTAACCTTTCCTTTGCTTGACGGATGTCAGAGCAGGAGGAAACCCGCAAAAATCAGCACTCACCTGGGCAACCATGTCGCTCCATCTTTCTTTATTTTTGCAGAGAGTCTGTTGAGGGTTTTTTTTTTTTACGGCGCTGATCCTGAGGGCAGCCGAGAGAGCTTTTGTGTCTCTTTTTTTGGCTCCCGTGTCTAGCAGGTGGGGGAAGTTGGGCCAGGAGCATGTGTGTACGTGTGCGTGTGTGTGAGAGTGTGTACAGATGGCGGACTCAGGCAGGATGGCTGCAGGAGGAGAGCAGGGCCACCGAGCAAACCTCGGAGCTTTCTTTTTCCAGCCTGTTGCTCCGGCCTCAGCAAATAAACGGGACTTTAATTCAATTAGGGTCCGACTACCATGGCTGGCTGCCTCATGGTAGAAATTATTGAACATAACAACCCCCTTCCTGACACACATACACACACCAGGGATCAGAAACACTCCTGAGTTGGTTTGCTTTACACTTCATTGGGTTTTTCAGCATCCACTGGACTGCTTGTTTCTTTTTCGCTCTTTAGTTCACTCCTGGCCACTGTCCCTTTTTTTTCCTCCTGATTGTATTGTAGCTGGATAGTTTTATTACGTTGCAAAGAAAATATCTTCAACACCTTTAGTGCAACCCAATTACACATGCTCTGCTCGAAATTTTACAGTAAATAACAAATAAATAAACACATTTCAATATTTTTTTAAATTGTATTCATGTATATTTATATTTTGTGGTATTTATTTTTATTTATGTTTTCATTTAATGATATTATAATATGCAGGCGTTTAAGCAAGTTTAAGTGTAAGTGTTTGTTTGGTTATTTTTAGAAATGAACAAATTAAGCTTAAAAGACGAGTGAATATAAGGGTTTTTGTAATGGTCCAATAGTGATACATGTAAAATAAATATATTGCATTTAAACATTTTGGTTCATTATTATTTATGAAGAATCGAATTAGAAAATTTGAATTTTTCAAACAAGCCTTTAACTTAAAAAAAAAAAAAGTTTTTCTCGCTTCCCCCCCCCCCTTTTTTTATATTAATCTCTATTTTTTCTGAGGTCCTGGTTAAATCTGTATATAAATATATGTGAAATAAATGCATTGCATTAAAAAAAAAAAACCTTAATTAATTCATTATTTTTTAAAAAAAATGTTAAATTGAAAAAATATATCAGAATTTAAAAAAAGTGTTGAGTTTGCTCTTACTCTTGTTTTAATTCTGTTTTCCTTTATATCTTTTACAGATATTTGTTTGCTTTAAATTTAGATAGAAACACAAAAAAACAGCCGAAATACAAACAAAAATCGAATATAAACTACAGCATATAGCGCTGTATCTCTAATAGCTATCTCTCACAATCTCTGACAGGACAGATTAAAAAAACAACAACAACAACAACAGCAACAAAAGTGTATTTATTTGCAGATTTCACAAAGCGTCCCCAAAAGATCTCATGTCTCCATTCAGACCTCTAAGAACTTAAAGCATTACAGTTTACAGCTCATTGTTGTCGTGCTTAGTGAATAGCCAGCACTGATGGCACCTTTGGATTCTTGGCTTTTCTTTGAACACCCCCACCGTGGCCGACACATACTGTGAACCCCCCTTGAGCTACTTAGGTGATCTGCGTGCATGAGCCATGCAGGAGAGGGCATGGTTTTCCTCCAATAGGGTTACCGTTCTCACCTATTAACCTTGCTGACACACGGGGAGACCACAGCAGATGCTCCTGCAGGCGTAACGTACAGAAATAGCTGCATCACTTTACTTCCCCACCTACTGAACCCTCGTGAGCAGAGGCTGGAGCAGAGGAGCAGATATTCCACAGATCCACCAGAGCTGGATGTGCTGTGGGCGTTGGAGAGAAACAATGCCGCCAGGTTGGGTCGTTGGGATGGAGGCACGTTCAGCTTGGGAGTCTAGGAGAGCGCTGTACGGGATGGGATGTTTGCACAGGGCCAGTGATGAAGGTATGAGAGCCATTGTTTACCTCTTGGTTCAATAGCTATAATAATATAAGCATCTAATAATATAAGAATGATATAAGCCATAACAGGCTGTTGGGTTAAAAATGCTGCATGGTGTTAATCCAAGCTGACTTTAAAGCCCCATAAACAGTAAAGTTTAAACACTAAAATAAAGCATCTCACTCTTTTTTGCTGGTTGGAACGCATCCATGAAGGCTTCTCTCAATCAGCAAACCATCTTAGATTTTATTTAGCTGTAGCATTTAATCAGCTCTGTTTAGCACACTTTCAAAGTGGGCTAACCAAATGATAGATGCTACGCTAGAAGTGCGTCTTAAATAAGCATGTCAGGTCCTAGCATGGCTCTGACAAACTAGCATACGTACTTCGAGCAAGCTACAAAGTGAATTTGGGGAATAAAGCGGTAAACTCCAAGTGGTGCACAGACATTAGCAGAGTCAAATTAGCATGCCGGTGGTTGGTATAATGCATCACCGTATTGCTTGTGTACTTCCATAAAGATGAAGACATTTTTAGACACACGTTTAGCTTAAATAAAGGCTAGCGTCATGTGTTGTACTGCAGTTCTGCTCAGCAGAAATGAAGAATTGATTAGAAGTTTCATTCCGTGCTTTTAGCACAGTGTTTTGGTCATGTCATGCACGCAGGTGAAATATCCTAAGTAAAGACATCTTAAAGTAACCTTTAAAGTAGCATGGAGCAGGGTACAAAGAGGATCCTAGAGAGGCTAATTTGAAGACAAAATGAATGTGGATAGAAGAAGTGCTTTCAAATCCTAAACGGTTTTCTGCAAGCTCTCCTGCTATTTCCTGTATTAGCTCCCTATATGAACGAGGATCCACGTTTAAGGCGTTAAACCTTCAGCCTCTATCCAGAACGGTGAGGCTCTCGCTGCAACTCGAGGCCCTAGTCACGATGATCAATACCGAAAGCACAATACACGTCGTTAGCGTCTGCCCTGTGTACTGTCTAACTGACAGGCCAATATGAGCGCCGCGAATGGGTTACGATGGGGAGCGCTAAGCCTAGCATTAACCAAGACTGGGGCAATTAAGGGTGTCATTTTAATTATCTGTAGCATTCAAGTGAGAGATGTTCCTTTTATTTACCCGGGATCAAAAGCTAGGAGAGAAAAAGCCGGCAGACGTAACAGGTAGCATCAGACGCAGAATGGCAGGCGTAATTGCCTTTGTTGCGCCTGACACTCGGACGAGGCAGAACCAAATAGAGCTTGTCATCTGAGGAGAACTTAGCCGAGAAGTAAACATTATCTTTTCTTTGTCTCGCAACGCTCGCAACACAAAAGATTGATTAGCGGAGAGGTGAGGAACAGAAATAATGGCAGCGGTGACATTAGCAGGTTGGAATTATTGCGTTGAAGTGCACAATGCCAGCCAAGGAATGGCTGTCTGTCAGAGATGCCATTTAAACAATACGCACACACGAGTATTTTTCTTCTCTCTTCTTCTTCTTGTCTGAATTAGCAAAAGTTCTGCCCTCCCCCGCCGTTATTGTTCCGTCTTTTCAACCCGTCCAACAGCAAGCACCAAGCGGCTGGCAGGTTTTAACTTCTGCTCAATATGACATCTCTCTCGTTCTTTACACAATGCCATCTTCCCCTTATGACTCACCGGCTAACAAAAACCTTATTCGGTGGAGCTCTGTGGAGTTCAGCTAACTCGCGTTCCCAGAAGGCTTCCGCCGTATCTCTGTCACAATGTTTGCGTTCATTCAACGAGCGTGTCTTAAGCGGCAAATAGGTGATACTGGTCTAATTGGAATCCTGTACATGCTAATGATCCGATCGCTATCTGAAGGAGTTCTGAACGTACCTGATGGGATGGATCAAAGTAGAAATGTTCTAATGTCACGTAGATTTAGGGTGTAATCAGGTTAATCAGACTGTGTATATTGGTATTAGTTAGTGGCACTGCCACTGCCAATCGCTTCTGTCCCAACCCTAACCCAAACATCTTGCCAGCGGATGCCACTAATTCCTTCACACGCGGTTGCGGCTGCCTCAAGTTTCAAACTTGCTTGAAAATGACTGAATGGCCAGAAAACTCAGTAGGCGTCATCTTTCTCAGGTCTTTTGAAGTGTGTTTGAAAATGGACCCGTGTTACCAAATAGGCAGCCGGTTCAGACCAATAAGGCTATGTACGAGTATGTGTGAGTTAGGGGTAAGGATAAGGTTTGGGAAGGACCTAGGGACCTAACGTTTACACCGTTTGAAAAGTTAAACATGGGAACTGGATCTCCACACGGGTGGGTCGGCTCCCTTGACGGATGGCCGCCTGGCTTTGCCTCATCTCCACCCTGTAATTGCTCCTTATTAATCTTCCCCCTCTCCCTTTTCTCTTGCCTTTCCAAAATATTGAACCCAGACCCTGTTGCCCTGTTGTTCATGAGTCATTCGGGGCTCCAGCCAGCCCACTGAAAGTTTACTGTGTGTATGTGTGTGTGTGTGTGTGTGTGTGTGTGTTCAGAGCGGGCTGAAAGAAAGCTTTTTAAACCTGTCCAGCCTTAGATAATTTCATTCAGCCATCTCCTGGCTGGCAGCTCTTTTATTTTTTTATTTTTTTTTTTAAGGGGCGGGGGGTGGAGCGTACCGTGGGCTTCCCAGGCCTCCGGTTCCTTTGTATCGCACCCTAACCTCAGAAAACACTCACAAAGCCGGTGAAACACAGCCTGTCCGCCCGCCGGACGGCGAAGAAAGAGTTAAACCGTAGGCGCGTTGGGGCGTGGGCAAAAGAAACACATTATCAATCGCGCCAAAGGTATATCTGGACCACACATCGAGTTTTCAATGTCTCACTTTCCCTTCTGCGTCTATTTCTTTCTCTTCGCCCTTCACCCCCTCATTCTTTGTCTTCGTTCTTTTTTTCTTGGCCCCCCTCTCTATCACTGAGGGCATTACCCAGTCTGAACTTGCCTAAACCCTTGTGGTCACACCTCTTGAAAAGGTTTTGTTTCCTCCATCAATTGGTATTCAGCCCAGGTCAGCGGATGCCTCTGGCCCCGGCTCCGTCGCCGTTTTCATTTTAATTTGCACCTGTTGTGCAGTTGTTCGGAAAAGGCAAGTGCAGGCCGGCGGATTAGCCAAAGATCATGTTATGAACAGATATGCGCGGTGTAATCTTTTCTGTCCACAGGGAACGCTAAGAAAGGCTCTGCTTTTCACCATCGAACACCCCCTTCCGTCTTTAACATCTTTGAGCTTTTTTCAGCTGGTCGACGTGTCACACGAACAAAAAGTCAAATCTGAAGAAAGTTAGCGACATAATTATTTGCCCTTAGAGGCCATGCTTTGGCTGGCAGCCTCATGCTTTGTGCAGTTATAAAACTGATTTAGTGAGAACTCAGCAGCGACTCAGAAACTCTTTCTGTTCTTTCATTGTTCTGGCATTTTTTTTTCCTTTGTTGGTTCCCATGATGTCATCACTCCACGCTTGATTGTGCTCCAAAGGCGACGCCATGCTCTGCCTTCTTTCTCTGGAAAATACCTGGTTCTCTTTTTATTCCCGGCTTAAGACATTACTTTTATTTTTCAGTTATCACAGTATCATATTCAATGTGTTAGTTACACAAAGGCAAGTGAATTGCTTAGAACTACATGGAGATGTAAAAGTGCTTCGTGTTGACTGCCATGTTTTTTTTTACTTTTTTTTATTTAAAGCAATTAGATTTGTTTTGAAAACTTTTAGAGTATTTAAAACCTTTTCTACGTTAGTCAGAACTTTCATTACTTTTGAAGTATAAAACTTTTTCAGCTTCTTGTCACGTATTTAAGTGTTTTTGAATTTTTTTTTCGTTCTTTAAAGCCAAAAAATTGTCTGTTTGCTCATCTGTATAAAAAAGCCAAATAAAGCAATATAATACATTTTTACATATAATACATGTTTATAATATTTTATTATTATCAATAGTATGATCACTGTTATTTTTTATTATTTATTTTCCAGTTTTTAATTATTGTTTTTTTTTCTTTTAAAAATTTGAAAAATGTTATGTTAAGGAATTATGTATTAATTATCTCTTCAAGTTATTATTATTAATATTATATTTAATTTCTATTAAACCTTTATATAATATTTTAGTAATATTTAAATTTAATGTCTATGCAAATTATTACTTTTTAATATTGCCTTTTTTTTGTTAATATTTGTTGTTGTTTTTATTTATTTCTTAAATATATATTAACATTTCTATAGCAATTACTGTCTATTATTTTAAAAAAGGATACCTAAACATTGCCATTGAGGATTTGAATATATTATTATATATTGTATAAGAATATAGCATTAATTTGTTGGGGTTTTTTTTCTATAAGAGCTATATTTTACATTTCAGATGCCACCTGCGCCTATTTGTGTGTTTTTTTTGTCTCTTGACTCTCAGGACGGTCATGTGTCAGTCACTCTGACATCACTCACAAAGCCTTTTCATACAAAACTGTATATTCTGAGATTTGTTTCAGAGATTTCTGTAGGGAGGAAGCTCATGGCAAAAGCTGATAAACAGGAAAAAAAAAAGCTTCACCTGGACACCAAATATATTCAGCCAGTTAGACAACGCAGTCCCATTCCTAACCCCGCGTACGAATTAGTGATGGTTGGATTTAAGTATATTTCTCTTCTGATGCTACAAGTTGCAAATATCCAAATATCTAAAGCATGCGGAATGTGAAGAGCGACGAGCATGTGTGTTAAAGCTATGAAAGGTGCAGCCCTTTGGAAAGCTATTTTGGACCAAAGGAGGTAGCAGCTGGCTGCTCACACTGATGCTACACACACATATACACAACCGTCTAATACTGTCACAGCATAGTTAAACACGTCTGTCCATTCACAAGGGATTAAAATAATTCAACCTTCAATTTGTTTCCAATGCAGTGGCATGCAAGGCCTTCACAAACACCGGGCAAATACTACACGTGCAACACGATACTGCATATAATACCATAATTAGGGCAAGGAATTCGCTCTACAGAGTATTTTGTGCTGTAAAGCTTACAAATCCAAACTGTTTTACAAAACGGAGTTACAAAAGTTTGCTGGATGTGGATTGTAATTATTATTATTTTTTTTAGTTTTACAGTGTGTATAATTTGTCATTACTTTAATAATGAATAACGAAATTAATAGAATTTCCACCAATAATTACAATAATAATCCTTATATTTTTTAAAAATTAATTATCAATATAGAAATAGTAATATATAAAAAAAACAGACAAAATAAAAATTTAAAAGTATTAAAAAGTAATAATTCATATAGACATTTAAATATTAATAAA
>JAUZST010000847.1:35044-59404 GCA_034779995.1 Parotocinclus haroldoi
GTGATAATTAACATATAATTCATTAATATAAAATAAAAAAATAAAAAGTCAGGAAAAACAGCTAAATAATAATAAAAATAATAGTGATATTACTGATTGTAATGATAATGTACTATATACATTTCTTGCATGTAAAAATATAATAATAATAATAATAATAATTATTATTATTATTATAATAAATAAAAATAATAATAAATAATATAAAACAGCTTTTCCTGGTCGGATGGTCTTAGTAGAGGGTCTAGATCATGGAACTCACTGTGTACATGCAGAGGTACACCCTAGACAGGATGCCAGTCCATCACATGCTTCCGAAAATGCACAGCATGACCTAAACATTGCCAGTGAGGATTTGCATCCAGGACTTGTCGCTTCCAGCGAGTTTTAAACATAGTGACCAGCATTACTCGGCCATTCCATTTCAATTGTAAAAGCTGATTTTGTTTTTGACCAGTCTCACGTTTGTGTAACGAACCTTGTGAACCTTGTGTTTGCGTTTCAGCACTGAACTATGAGAACGTGGTAGAGACCGGATCAGAGACAGAAGAAGAAGACAAGCTGATGGTGTCAGAGGAAGACGGCCTGCTGAACGGGGTGGCGAGTCCGGCCAGCCTGGCCAATCACGAACCGGTGACGCCGCTGTCTCCGCGGCTGGGGCACACCCTGATGACGAAGGTGGAGGATGAGGAGGATGAGATGAGGGACAGTGGCGTGGAGCACGTGTGGCACGAGAACGACATGCTGAGAGGCTCAGTCGATGGTACCGGTAAGTCCACAGCCAATACACATACTGTAACAGAAATGGTCAAGAAGTTTCAGAAGAGTCAGAAGTTTGAAGCCAATGGATGGCAGCTTTTTTTTTTTTTTTTGGCACCGACCGGCAGCAAAGCCAAGATACTATCTTAGAACCCAAGCAAAAGGTCACGGTCCCAACAGGAGCACCTTGGAGGTGCTGGGACTTGAATCAGAAACCGGCCCAAGTGTTGATACTGTGATGCGACCCTGACCCCTTGAGCACAAAACAAACTCCTAGATTTGAGGGCAAGTCTGGGAACTTGGAGAAGATGTAAATTTGCTGGAGAGGCAAAACAGGGACACAGTCAAACAGAAAACTGGGACGGTGGATGAGAATGGTTTCCCAGAGAAAAGGAGGTAATCTTAACCAAATTTGGTTAATTAGTAGAACACAAGTGTTCAAAGATGAGACTCCAAAGTTCGTAATCCACCTCAGGCAAGGTGTGGTTTGGTCTGTTGGCTCCCTAGCTTAAGGACAAGGCTGCAGAAGATCCAGGCGGGTACATAATTTTATCGGTACTACTGACTTCCCATTACTTGACACTAAACTTGAGTGGATTCTGGAGGCTCTTGCTGGTTTTCTGCCTCTCCAGGGTCTTCCTTCTTCTGAGTAGCATGACTGTCGAGGGCTGGGTCTGTGGTAGCTCACGATGAACGGTGCCACCGTAGATGCACAGAGATATTATTTAGATGGTGAACCGATCTCCATCCTGCTCAGGGCTCCTCAAAGACGACTGATCTCTTGACTTTGAGTGAAGCTCAAACTGACTCAACTTGCTTTTCTTAATTAACACCAGAGCTAAGAGCTTAGAAAAAAAAAAAGTCCGATCACATGCTGGGAGTGCGCGATCTTCAGAGTTTACTGACACTCTCATTTGTAATTAGCGAGACATTAGGACGACGGAGACCCGGCAAACTTTGTACATTTTTCCTGCAAGCGTCATTGGCGAGCGAGCGGCAGTCACGGATGCTTGAGAGATAAATACTTTTAATTAGGGGGAGAGGGTGATCATTAAAGGAAGCCAGGCTGCTGCAAAAGTCGTTAACAATCTTAAATGAAATTTTTATTTTTATGATAGCCATTTACATGTATAATAAGAGTCAATGATTCTTGGAAGCATGTGACAGAAACGGAGTGTGGCGAGAGCCCGCGTAAGACAGCCCATTTAAATGAGCCGGGCCCGGCTATTCATTTCTACTAATGAACTAGCTGTGCACCGGGCGGGCGGAGAGGGAGTGTTTCAGGAGTCTAAAAATTTAATACGCTCAAAATAATACGGCCATTTACCGCGAGGAGCTCGCCTTACCGGCATTATTAACGTTATTAACTCCAAATTCCCTTCAGGAGACGACCCGCCGTCATTATTCGCAGTATCCCTCCGCTACCCCGCCCTCCTTCGTTTGGACAGGGTTACTGTAATTTCATTTTTTCAAGGTTGTAAATCACCAAAGATAAACAAGTGGCTGTTTCGGAACGGATTGCGGCATATTGGCTAATTTGATAAAAGCTCTCGGAGCCGGAGAGTCTGTGATTCAGCTGTGTTGCAAGCCGGAGATAGTGTGTGTGTGTGTGTGTGTGTGTGTGTGTGTGTGTGTTTGCGTGTGGGAACAGGGGGTGTACAAGTGTTGCTCGTGATAAAACCTGAGTGACGTATCTGTAAGGCAGAGGAGAAGTTCATTAGCTTGGGGTGAAGTAGGCAATCCCTTCGTCTCTCTCCGAATCGCGCCCACTTTCACTCTCAAGCTTTTTTTTTCGCTCTTTCGGTGCCTGAGTGTCTGCATTGGTACCTCAGCGCATACTTTCAGATAAGGTCTGCTCTCTCTCTCTCTCTCTCTCTCTCTCTCTCTCTCTCTCTCTCTCTCTCTCTCGCTCTCTCTGTCTTACTCGACGTCTCTCGGCCCAGGTTTGGCTTTGCCACCGCCGCCGTCCTTGACATTCTTCCATCCCACAGCGTGTTTCACAGACTTTTACTGGAAACTGTGACGTCATTATCGCAGACAGGGATTTAAAAAATAAATCACCTGCGTTCTTTGCCGCCCTAGTATTACGTCTTTTATGTTTCGTTCCCTTCCCGTGCCATCTTTGTATAACCCATTACAGGTTGGAAAATAATGACTTGATACCACAGAGAACAGAGATTGCAATGGTTAGAGGTACTGTTTTCTTTTCAATGGTTCAACTGGTTACTGGCTCGAGAGGATTCTCTTACGGGACGGTCCCTGTTGGCGCCATTGTGGACCCTTGATTGAAAGGTTCCCGGTTTCTGTATGTTCCTGAGGGTTTTGTCACAGTGCCGCTTTGTTGTGTTTCCTCATGGCTTAATATCGCTGCACGGGTCTTACTGGTTTATTATTTCTCCGATGAGCGGTTCTTTATGGGGATTCTTGTAGGTTCAAAGGTGGACGTATAAATTTTGTAGTCTCCAATGGTGTCATTGTGGTAACAGGGTGTGATTTAATAGACTTTTGGGATTTGCCTTGATGTGCAGTGAGCCTTGTTTGGAAATCATGAGCATAGGTTTCTGTTGGCTGGTGTTTTTTTTGTAATGGTTTGTAATGGTATGACCAATGGTGTGATTGAAATCCTTCGGAGATTTATTGCGTATTTATGTTTAACTAGGTACAAGGTACAAACCAAGTGCCTGTGGGGTTTAAGAGCCTTGCTGAAGGGCCCAACAGTTGATGATGTGAATTGAACCCCAAACCTTCTGGTCAGCCAGGACCTTAACAACTGTGCCACCAAAGTCGCTGTAATCTGGTTCAGAAACCATGGAAGCCATTGCTCGAATGTGTTGGTTCAGTTTGATTTGGGAAGTTTTGGTTTGGTGGTGGTTCCATGATTTATAAACAAGGAACAAAGATTACACAGTAACTGCTGTGGAAGTATTTCCCATGCTGCCTCTGGGGAGTCAGTGAGCAAGACCCTTAACCCAGAGTAGCCCTGCCTGGACCTTGTAAGACTGTAATGGAAATGTAATCATTGTAATGGTCGTGCTTTGTTGTTTGTACATGTTGAACGTTCCGATTGTGACACTGGTGATTTAATGAACCGATTGTGCTTCCGATTGTGAGTTGAACCTACCCGAATGCACACCCCATGTCCCAGATCTGTAAAGACGGACGTAAAGCCAGGTCCTTTTGTGCAGAGCTTTTTTTGGGACAGCATTTTTGGGCTGCTACCCAACACAGCCTAACCTTGTGTTTTCTCAGAGCGGGGTTCCAGCGCCAACTGTTCATAAAGAATAAAGGGAATGTTTTGAGAAGAAACACCTCAAGTGCTGTTAGGTAGGGAGTGCTTGGCGACAGGGCTGAGAAATGGTGGCCGACACCACCAGGGTCACGGCCAGAGGCCAAATTCTGGCCTCTCCTCCCTTTTTTTCTCCTTCTTTTCTCTTTCTCCGTCTCTGGCGACCCAATGTATCAGCTCTGATTTATCCCACCCAGACACAGGAGCCAGACACACACTGACGAATATAAACCTTTCTGCCCAGATAAACGCAGCACGGAGGGTATTACGTAGACCTCGTGTTCCTCCTGCTGGAGGACAAAACTGCTTTGTCAATGCAGAATGAGCAGATCTTGATTTGAACATCAAAGTGACCGTGCAGTTTCAGAACAAGACGGTCGACGATGAACCGTCGGTACCCTTTGGGTGAAAGGACAACAGGCTGTCCCGGGCGGTCCGATCTACTCTTGGCAGAACGACAACAGCATTACAAAGTTACGTTTGGAAACATAAGAGGTGTGCAAAAGTTTGATCAACATTCCCAGTGATCCAAGACCCCCTAAATTAGCCCGACTTCTTAACGACTGATTGAAACGGCAGAAATATGTCGTGTTTAAGCTTACTCCTTGCAGACATAACCTAAATCCTTTGGCGTACTGGACTGAAGACGTCCAAAGTCAGCCTGCTCCTCACAGTCACGTAAAAAGCCGCGGGACGTGGCGCCACAATGGCAATATTTATTACAGCCTTCTCGGAAATACCTCGGTTTAATTTCTAAAGCCAGGACCGAAGGACCCAGGAAGGACTAAGTTAATTGTCTCTGGGATGCAGACCTGACAACACGCTCTCGTCCATACCCCTGCTAAGAAAACCCTCCCTAAGCGTCTTGTTTATGGGACAGTCGGTGCGTGCGGATGCTTTATTTATGCCGGTCCTACCTGAGATCTGCCCTTTTGTCCTTAAACGCCTGCATTAAAGAGATTGGTGAGGCTTTGCATCACCGATGTCTTAACTCTGTGTGCCCTTTACACAAAGTTCTTATATCGTGGGAGATTTGACACTCATTTCTTTTCGTCTCGCGCCAGTCGTGTGAAGTGGTTTCGCACCTAAAACTAACCAACCTCGTTCAAAAAATGCTGTTTGCGTGACCACTTGATTACTCTAACTTAGGAAATTCTATGATCGGTCTTCTTGATCCTCTCGGAGCCTCACTCTAAATCTCCGTTTCTGTCTTGACAGATGAATTGAAAGACGACTTCGACAGCATGGTGCCCGACACCGCTTTACAGCCCATTGGGAACGGTACAGGTGAGAGCCCTGCACGGTTTCTGACATCTCCAAACCCAAATCCTGCCACTTTTAATCAGGCCCGATTCTAAATTCCACCCACAGTCCTCTGGAGCGTTATCGTTCGCCTGCATCACATCATCACGGCCACTCTCTGATTGGCGGTGGCGCCGGCTGAGTGATTGAGCGCTATTAAAAATGTGGATTCTTGCTCTCGTCTCAAACCCTGCCAGAGCTTAACCGCAGCTCTGGCTCGAACAGGAACCGGGAAACTCTTCAGTATGGAAATGGAATTTTAATAAAGGTTTCCATTTGTGATGTTAGGCTTCTGGAGAGCGGAGCTGTTTTTGGAAATCGCCTGCTGGATTACATGTGATTACGCTTCAGAAACGAACAGCGCTGCGACTTGGGTTTCGGCCTCTTGGGTTTAGGGGATCCACAAACAGACAGATGTAGAGCTTTAAATAGAACTATCTCTATATCTGTATGGTTTATTTGCTTATATAACATTACGGCAGCATCGGGGGCTATTCATGACAGATACTGGTTACTGGGGCGATTTTAGTGCCAGTGATAGTGGGCCACAATTTCAAATTCTGCCACAATTTTGCATTTTGTAATTCGTTTTGTTATTCTTTAGTGTATACATTTGTTAGAGACAGATATACAGCTTTGGAGCAGAAATACGACAATATTTTTTTCTCACGTAAAAATGAGAACGTTTACCTGCCCGGCTTAAGGACGACCTCACTCCATTCCAGTTCAGCGTTTAAAAAGATGAATGAGCAACCAGGAAGAGGGCGAGAGAGAGGAAGGCTTTAAGTGAGCGAGGAAGGAGAAATGGAATAGCATTAGGTATGTTGACTTTAGTTCAGGTCCAACTGAGCGCAGCAACTTCCCCAAATCTCATTTCAGTCTAATCTCATTTATGTGTAAACTCAATTTGTTTAGATTACGTACTCTACAAAGCTGGCATCAAAGCAGAGCCAAATGCGTTCATTTGTTCCACCGGCTTCGGCTGCTTTTTGGGTGTAAAGTACTCAGACGTGGATGTTTTAAAGCAAGCCTTAGGTGTGTTCATTTGCTTTTCTAAAACTATTATTAGTAGTATTCTTCCCCCTTTACACTCGAGCTGGTCTGATAACGAAGGCGCTGCATTTACACACTCCAGTTCCTCGGATCTGAAGAGGGGGAACGCGAAAGGTCCGTTGGAGCTTTGACATTTTCGAGACATTTTTGACATCGACACAGTCCACTACCTTGACCTTTCGGCAAATTAGCCCATAAAATGTTTACTGTCTGACAAATCTCAGTACACAGTTTACCTTTCGCTCCGGCGTGGCCTAATTAAAAAGGTGGCTCATAAAATCTCCGAGCGCCGTCACCTACTCTGCGGAATCCGCCTTAATTGACAGTTGAGACAGGAGATGCAGATGCTAGATGCTAATCTCTAGACAAATAGCATGAATAATGGAACGAAGGAAGCCAGTTTTCAGAAGCAGGATTTGTTTGTTGTTTCAGTCTCAATATAACTTTCTTTTTAAAATCTAATTCTGATTTTTATCGCTGCCGCCGCTGGAAAAATGAACGTTAGTATCTCTTCTGTATCTCGACGTCCTGTCGTTTTGAAGAATCCTGATTAATCTAAAGCGATGCGCGGCTCGTAACATCATTTCCTCCGTAATATATTTAAAGCATGGCCTGCGTTGAGCTTTTTCCCCCACGTCAATGGCGTCCCTGTTAGATTAAGTCGTATGTCTTGCTCTAGTAGGCAACTGATAACAAGATGAGGATATAATTTACACGACCGTCTAAGAACCTGAAGCTTTTTAGCACGTCTAGGATTTCCGATTTCCTTTTGTTTTCCGCTCAGTCCCTTCTTACACCCTCGCTCTCGCTTGTCCTCGCAGTGAAAGGTCTGAACTGCACTTCCGAGTTTGAGGAGTTCTTCTCCAAGCGCAAGCTGGCCGACAGCGAGAGCCACGTGGTGAGCATCGCCGAGTATCTCCAGCGTACAGACACGGCCATCATCTACCCCGAAGCTCCGGAGGAACTGGCACGCCTGGGTACGCCAGAAGGCCCCGGGCTTGAGGAGAACGGTAAGGACACGCCATCCTGCATGCCCCAGTGTTTACCTACTAAGAGGTGCAGCTGTCAGGGCGCTGAAATCAGACCCCGATCCTCAGGGAGAGTTGAGCAGAACGGCCTTAAATACCTCACGCATGAGGAAAGTGAGGAAAGTTAGACGTTGGAAAGACCACCAGCTGCCCGTCTGCGAGGCAGGGCCGTTGTTTTAGGGGCTAAACGTAATGTGTGATCCCGAACAAAAACAAGGCAGACCCATAAAATAACTCCAACTCCGAATCAACTCTGAAGTTGCTACCAAGGTTAAAATCGACATGAAAGTTTCGAAATAATATTTGATTAAAAGAGTAGACGCGGTAACACAGTCTGTCATACACGATATGTATATAGTGCATCATATTCATTCATATTTTTGTTATATGCTATATATACCATACGTATATCAAGCTCTATTTATGTATTCTACTAAAGGCTTATTTTTCGTTGACCGAAATGGACGTTAATCTAACACGACCGTTCAGTCACGTAGTAGTTTAGATACTTTGCACGTCGGGCTCGATATTACATTACATTACAATATTACATTTTTGTTCATTCTTATCTTTGCATCCTTCAGATTGTGAAACGTTACCCATAACCCAAAGCTAGAGTGGAACAAATGCCGTTTTCTGCTGCATTTGGGGTCGATCATACTAGTTTTCTGTCGTTCACACATTAATAAGAGGTATATAAGGCAGATTTCCTGTGAAAAATCTTAAGACCTAGGCTATTAAAGCCAACAGCCATGAAAAAAACAGTGCCTACCTGTACATAGATACTGTCTAACGACAGATAAGGGGCGTTTTCTTAGGGGGTGGCATTTACAAGCATGATTGGCTGCGTCTGAGGGAGTGGAGGTGCTGCAACAGCGACCCCTAACCATCCTCCAGATGGATGGCATGCTAGCGCCATATGCAAAAATGAACAGAAGTGGAATAACTAGAAATGTTCATAATGGGATTAACGTTGCGTGTTTTACTGGCTATTTGTGTAGTTGTGTAATGTTATATTATTATTATATATCATTGCGTATTTTATATATATATATATATATATATATATGTGTGTGTGTGTGTGTGTGTGTCTCGATTCATATGATGAGATCATCAGTATTAAACTATAAAGATTATTAAACATGGTACTAGCTAAAATCCATGTAGGTCCGTTTAATGGGACACACCCCATCATGTTTCCCTCCCTGCACAGCAGAGTGTGTGTGTTTGACTGCATGTGTACACAAGTTCATGCATGAGTGTTTTACGGCTTGGTAGTGCCAGGCCACCGATGGCACTCAGTACAGCAGATTGTACAGATACCTCCCATACCAGTCTGGGCCTGGCGCCAATTAGCTGCCATTGATTTGCTGACCTTTTGGCCCGTTGCCCCTTCCCTTCCCTCGTCCCCCTCTCTCCGTCGCAGACCTGCCACCTGGAACTCCAGATGCTTTCGCCCAACTGTTGACCTGCCCCTACTGCGACCGTGGCTACAAACGCTTGACTTCGCTGAAGGAGCACATCAAGTACCGGCACGAGAAGAACGAGGAGAACTTCGCCTGCCCCCTCTGCAACTACTCCTTCGCTTACCGCACTCAGTTGGAGAGACATATGGCCACGCACAAACCTGGACGAGATCAGGTGAGAGCATCACACAGCCCCTTTCCCCTCCCTATTCGCTCCCTCCCTCCCTCCCTCTCTCTCTCTCTCTCTCTCTGTCTCTCGCACTATCTATCTCGTCCCCTCTCAATTTGCCAGCCTTTCATTTACTCTCACGCTCTCTGGCTCTCATATAAGGCTTGCCTGGCTTTATACATTATTTCTAATGCGCCGTATTCCCACCAAGGACAGAGATCATTTTGATCGGCGATCATTATTAATTTTTCATGGCATTTTGAAGATGCAGATCTCTTACTGGTAATAGCCTTAATAGAGCCCTAAATGGTTTTTTGATGGCCTGCTGAGATGATTCCGCCGTCTCACGTTCACGATCGAATGATTGTTTTAATTTCCAATTTAGAAATTTCATCCGAGCTCTAAAGTCACTCGCATTTTCTTTAAAGCGTTTTTTTTTTTTTTTTAAAAAGCAAGCACCTCGGCCAATTAATGGTGCTAAACTTTTCCTCATCCTGTAATAAGTTTTAGGGCTCGATTCAAAAAGTGCTTTTGGGAATACCTAGATGATATATAGTACAGGATAGATGATATCGAATTGAATATAGAGTAGTGTGCAAAAGTTTTAGGCCACCATTAGATTTGTGTTATATGAACTAATATAATGAACATACTGTACATAACATATTTCATACTAGGATTCGGACTGTAGAAGGGTCAA
Organism: Parotocinclus haroldoi; assembly: GCA_034779995.1. NCBI lineage: Eukaryota > Metazoa > Chordata > Actinopteri > Siluriformes > Loricariidae > Parotocinclus > Parotocinclus haroldoi. Next base: position 44,808 of record JAUZST010000847.1, read on the forward strand.
CTTGGTATCACAATGAAGCTACGAAGCTCCCAGATACTGCTATTGCTCAACGTTAATGGGAGTTGACACTCAATACTTAGAACTGTAACCTTTTACTACTGCATTCACATTTCCTGTATTTTCTGGTTGAATTCTAATAATGAGAGAGAAATAAATACATATGGTCATTATAACGTGGCTCAAATTGTGGCTGCATGGGCCAGAAGTTTGAGGGCAGTGGTGAAAATCCTCCTGCACCATATTTTTTGGCCTCCGCGTCGTTGTCGCAAAGCTTTGATTTTGTTTTGGGTCATTATGAATCCTTCTCCATGACTGAATATTTTCACTGGTGATCTCAGACTTACGGGCAGCTCCGTACGTTCAAAGTACTGCTATGAATACAGGCGCTCTCTTAACGGGGATAAATAATTAGCTCGGTCGTTGAGTCTATAATGCGATCCTCAGATGAGTCAGAAAATCAGAAACCAGCATTTCTACGTTCGCTAGTCGCCTCCTGCTGCACGGCTTTCATCTGAGATAATGTTCCGGCTCGAACGCAGTGATTTAATACAATGTGGACTGGCAGCCTGCTCACCTGCCTTCCCCAGTCTGCTCAAAACACGAGCAGATGGCCCATTCTACTTACGTACCGTGCTAATCCACAAATTACTTCCTATTTATTGTTTTTTTTTTTTTTTTTTTTTTTGTGTACTTCCTTCGCATAGAAAGTCTTTCCTGTTAAACGGTCCCCTGATCCCACTCCATTTCTCCTCATTATGCTCGAATCAGGACGCGTCAGTCCAAATGCCGGCGGTTCGGGGCAAATTCTGCCTGCGTTTAGTCATTCCCTGGCTAAGCTACTCCCTTTTGCGTTTCTATATCAACCCCAAACAAACGCAGCACAGAACGAGATTCACAGAGTCACGGCGAGTTTGAGTATTAGCAGGGTTTTCCCCAATTGTCTGCCCCAATTTACAGTATACTAAACAGCCGACCGGGTGGGGCGTGCAGTTTGTCATCGCTAGCGAATCCTATGCTAATGCCCAATCATGTCAGCCACCCACCCACGACACGGCCAACGCGTCAGACGGAGGCCGAAAAAGCCCCTGCGATCCTCGGTACTATTCACAATTAGCACAGCTAAATCCTACCTCGGCCCTCGTGGGGTCTCTGGAAGAGGGGGGAAGTAATGTTGGGCGGGAGGTAAAGCAGCTGTTGCTGTTTGTTTATGCTACTCAGCAACATACGAGCGAGTAGTAGGGACCCTCCCTGGCGCAGGGCCACCTGGCTCCCCCGCTTGATCTCCGAAGGTTGCTGCTGTTTGAACAATCCTCCCTGTGTCCTGCCTTTACGCCATCTGTCTCCTGCCGGAATGCGGGGCCCGTCATCAGAGCCCATCACGGGCGGCTCCCGTTGCCACCGTCGCCGCTTTTGCAGACCCTTTGTGTTCCCCCAGCCGTTTAACATATTCACCTCCCACGCTGAATTAATTGCGCACGCCCGGCGCTTTGCTGCGCTCACACCCTGTATTGTTGTTGATGTTCTCGCTACTATATTTTGATTTCTCTTTTTTTTTTCAACACGTTCCCAGCTTTGAATTGCAAATCGGAGCGATGCTTCTGAAGAGAAAATTAAGACCCGCTCTATGTGTTGCACTCAGACTTCGTTAAAGACACGTTTGATGAGTTTAAACGGCCTGGAAATTCACTTGCAATTATCAAACCGTAACATTTACCCAGGCCCACCTTTTTGTCTAATTAACTTTATTTTCAGGTACATTGAGGCAAGGCGCTGTTGAATATGCAGGATCTCGTCCCGGTGATTATCCCAAATTAATTAAAGTGGAATAGCTTTCCTTCTCTAATGAGGGAAGAAACTCTTTAAAATAGAAGCCTTTTATTTATTTCTCGCCGCCGCCAGTTCCTAAAACGGTGCTCGCTGGCACGCGAGTCAGGAAATTAAAAGGTAGGCGCTCCTCCATTATCGCGGCCGCGCGAGCGCCAGCTCAGTGAAGCCGCACGCATGGCGAGCCGGCGCATTTGGCATGTCGAGCCCCGCTCCGATTGTGATTATGTACTAAACTCTTGCACTGTTCCGTTTGTGATCGGCTCATGGAAATATCCTTTCTTCCGCAGCACCAAATGCTGAACCAGGGAGCTGGCAACCGCAAGTTCAAATGCACAGAATGTGGCAAGGCCTTCAAATACAAGCACCATCTGAAGGAGCACCTGCGGATCCACAGTGGTGGGTAGCGACGGGCCCGGGCACTCTGTTTGAATATTCATTACCTCCAGTTGAGATTGGTTTTGTGCTCCGGAGGATGGACAGAAATCGATTGTTCCTCCTTACTCACAAAGGATGACTTGTCTCGTTGGCTTTGGCCAGTCCAAAAAAGCGGCAGGTTAATCAGAAAGCCTTGAGCTTTACTTTGTTAATCATTATATAAAGTGGTTATTTTTGATTTTCCTTTTTGCCCAGTATTGATCATTATTAGATTTAGTTTCAACACTGATGCATTATTCATAGAATAGAAATTCCTTCTGGAGTATGACTACAGTACAAAAGCATGATCCTGATGAGCTCTCTTTTTGCTCCTCAGGGGAAAAGCCGTACGAATGCCCAAACTGTAAGAAGCGCTTCTCTCACTCCGGTTCCTACAGTTCTCACATCAGTAGTAAGAAATGCATTGGACTGATCGCAGTCAACGGCAGGATGAGGAACAACATGAAGTCTGGCTCGTCTCCGACCTCTGCCTCTTCTTCTCCCACCAACACTGCCATCAGCCAGCTGAGACACAAGCTAGAGAACGGCAAGCCCCTCAGCCTGCACGAGCAGTCCAATCACCTCAACATCAAATCCGAACCACTGGACATTGACTACAAACTGATGATGGCCTCGCACGGATACGGTACACCGGCTCCCTTCATGAATGGCGGGATGACTGGAGGGAGCCCTCTGGGTGCCCCAAACTCCCAGAGTCCCCTGCAGCACCTAGGAATGGGCATGGAGAGTCAGCTGCTTGGCTACCCATCTCTAGGGAACAACTTGAGCGAGGTGCAGAAGGTGCTTCAGATCGTTGACAACACTGTGTGCCGGCAGAAGATGGACTGCAAGCCTGAGGAGCTCTCCAAGCTGAAAGCCTACATGAAGGAGCTGGGCTCCCAAATCGAAGAGAAAAGGCCGGGGCTCGGTTCGCCCGGCACTCCCCAGACGGGTCTTCCAGTCATCAGCCACAACGGTGCGACGAAGAGCATCATCGATTACACACTAGAGAAGGTCAACGAAGCCAAAGCTTGCCTCCAGAGCTTGAACACAGACTCTAAGAGACAAATTAGCAATATCAAGAAGGAGAAGTTGAGTCACTTGATGGACTTGGGTATGGAGGAAAAGATGCATGAGAGCAGCCTAATGTTTACACCCTTTTCTTGCCAATACTGCAAAGAGACGTTCCCAGGTCCCATTCCATTGCATCAGCACGAGAGGTACCTGTGTAAAATGAACGAGGAAATCAAGGCCGTGCTGCAGCCCAACGAAAACGTCACACCCAACAAGCAGGGCATGTTCAGCGAGAAGCACGCCCATCTGCTCTCCTCTATAATCTCAGAGAAGGGCATTACCAGTCCAATCAGCCCCTACAAGGACCACATGTCTGTGCTCAAAGCATACTTCGCCATGAACATGGAGCCCAACTCAGAGGAACTACTGAAGATCTCCATAGCGGTGGGCCTTCCTCAGGAATTTGTCAAAGACTGGTTCGAGCAAAGAAAGGTCTATCAATACGGCAACCCCAGAACTCCTCCGTTAGATAGGAACAACTTGGAGATCGGACTACCAGCTACGAACCACATGCTCGGCAAGGACTCTATGAATGCCCGCTCCCCGCTCTCGTTGGTCAAACCCATGGACCGAATGACGTCGCCAGCCATTGCTGAACTCCACAACACCATCACCAACTGTGACACTCCGCTCAGGCTTTCCAAAACGCCCCAGTTCCTCGGGCCCAAGCAGCTCGGCGAGAAGTTGGACCACTCCAGGAGCAACACGCCGTCTCCCCTCAACCTGTCCTCGGCATCCTCCAAGAACTCCCACAGCAGCTCGTACACTCCCAACAGCTTCACGTCCGAGGACCTGCAGGCAGAGCCGCTGGACCTCTCGCTACCAAAGCTCATGAAGGAACCCAAACACGTACTGTCTATCAAGAGCCGGCCCAAGCCTAGCAGCGTCCCCGTCGACCATAACCCCATCATGTCACCTCGCGAACACCTGGAGGAGCCGCTGAATCTCGCTTACTTGTCCAAAAAGGAATTCGGCAGCCCCAATGGCAACCTGGAGAAAAACGTCAGCCCCTTGTTCGGCATCAACCCCTTCGCCGCCAAACCCTTGTACACTTCCTTACCTCCTCAAGGTGCATTCCCCCCAGCCACTTTCATGCCCCCAATGCAGGCCAGTCTCCCGGGGCTCAGGCCGTACCCTACACTTGACCAGATGGGCTTCCTGCCACCTATGGCTTACACCTACGCAGCAGGAGCTGCCAGCTTTGCGGAGATGCAGCAGCGAAGGAAGTACCAACGGAAGCCAGGGTTCCAGGTAAGCCACTGGACTTTGGTGCTGTCAAATAGAATCGAGGTGTATGCAGACTCCTTCGGAGGCTACTTCGGAGAGAATTTTTGATGGCGTTTCAGCCAGTTTCTTCCCCTTTATTGCCGGGGCGCCTGCAGTGCGCTCTGGTTATTTCTGCCTCTAATTAAAAGGTACTTAGAGTAAAAGAGGAGCGCTCACCTGCTGCCGCCGCCAGCAGCGGAAGAGCGCAGCCAGAGATAAATGCTGGAGAGTAGGACGAGGAGACAAACAGCTGCGCAGTGGCCTGTAGCACCGCTAGCTCGCGTAGCACGCGTCATTAGCATTAGCACCGAACGACTGTTTTAGCATTTGCAACCAGGCAGGGCTCGTGTTACCAGGGCGTCTGAGTGGATGAGGGCAGGAAGCGTTGCCATGCCAGATGCTCGGAGCACTCGTCGCCGTGTCAAGCCGCATCTGCGCCTGTTTGTGCCTTCTTTTTTTAAATGCTTGTCTGAGAGAGAGAGAGAGAGCAGCCCGGTTCATTTCCACCTCCTCTCAGGTGTGAGTACTCAAGTAAAAGGCATGCGAGAGAGCGAGCCGACGAACCCTTAAGACTCTCGAGGGTTTACTTCACAAGTGACGTCTCTTTTCTTTTGTATCACCAAAGAGAGAAAAGCGACGAGAGAAAAGCGAGAACGAGTCGGAACACGTGGATTAATAATGCGGCCTCGCTCGCCGCGTTCATTACCGCGCACCGCTGAAGGCTGTTTAACATACAGGGAGCCATTCTGATAAAAAAGTATTAATAATGTTTCCTATTCTAAGTTATTAAATTAGATTTTAAAAATACAGCTACGGGCATTTAGCTCAAATTGATTGCAAAACGATAGCGCCGAGCTCCAAAAAGCCGCCGCGCACCACATCATTGTCAGACCTGAGCAAGTGCCCTTAATGAGGGCACCGGCGCCACGCAATTTTGGTCATTTAGCGCACCTCTTGATTTAATCATTACCGCTTGGAAATTAGAAGCCTGTGATATGCAATATGCCCCGCCAAGGCTTTCTCTTATTATTATGACCCTCTAATGCAATAATATTTTTTTTTCCTCTCCATTAATTTAAGTTTAAGCCTATCGGGGTAATCTTCTCTGTAAAAAGGCAGAGGAGATAAATATAGCATTAACACTCTTTCATGTATAAAATTAAAGCAGATTTGAATGCAAATATATGGAGAAAGGTAATATTAATCACATTCCGAGAGGCAGAGCTCATTTGTAATATCCGGCCTTTTTATGCGTTTTCTACTCGCAAACATTTTAATATTTAATTCCTCAAGATGTGCCGCTCTCTCGCATATGTGCACCGTCTAATGAATTTATTACCTTCCTCAGAATTCTGCAGGTTTATGATAAAAATGTGTCATGTAAACATGCCTGTCTTTTATTTCATTATTAATTATTTACTGGTTACGTGTAATGGATATATAATCACAGTTCCACCACTCAGGACCGAAACGGTTATGATGCTGCATAAGACTTTTATAACAGTCATTAGAGCTTAGGAAAACGAGGCAAAGATCACATTTGCCTGGGAGTTGCTAGAACTGCTGAACAGTACCAAATAGATTGGTCTTTGAAAGCTTTGTGTTGGATCAGATAATCGACTTACTGAATTTTATTTTGGAACGATGATGTATTTAACATGCAGTAAAAATAAAAGCTTCAACTCAAATGTAACTACTTAGCACTTTGGTTTACACTGCCCTAACTGTGCAAGCCTGGGGAGTCAGTGGCTAGGAAAAAGTGCTTTTGAAAATGAGGGGATATTTCCAAATGAACATGAAGCGATAAACAAGACGATCAGAGAAGCAAATGCGAAGTTAAAGAAAGTTGTTCGATGATGCAAATGAGATGCAAACTCAGTTATGGTGATTAAGGAGCAAGTGGGTTTTTAGTGGGGTGAAAAGAAGCATGTCAAACCGGACCAGAGTGCCCCCACATTGACTGTTCTGTAGGGTGTATGGTCACCGAAGAGTGTCAAAACACACAGTGATGGGGCACGGAGAGGACCAGATTATCCAGCAGTTCTTGTGGGATCCTCTTTGTATTAATAGAAATAAATAAATAAATATATTCTTAATTAATACATTATGTATTACATCATCAGAAATCATTTCTTGATTGAGTTATATATTTATTTATTCATATTCATAATTGCCAGGTTTCTAATAGACACGAAATATGAAAATTGAAAGAATTGAAAAAAACAATAAATCAAATAAATATAATAATATCTATCAAATCTGCGCGAGGGCTACCGGATTTGTCACTGCGAAACTGTAAATAAAAATACAGTTTATACGACGGAGTTCCCTTTTTTATTGAGTTGCTAGAAAGGTCTGAGTGGAATTTTTGGTGTGATGAAGTAAATAATCGTTTGGTTTTTTTTTCAGATAAAAGTAAAAAAAAATCTAGAAGTTAACATAAATTTTAATCTTTGGAAATCTAATTAGCTTCAAACTAATACAGTAATGCAGACAACAAAAAGAGAAGACAAACCAAAACGGTAAAAAGTAAAAAGAATATGCGCAGTAGAAATCTCCTACGTGAAGTTTTCTCCACTACTTTAAAAGTAGGCCTAAATCAGGACACTCTTTTTTATTTTTATTTTTTTTTTTAGGGGGAGTTGCTCGACGGCACGCCAGACTATCTCTCCGGCCTGGATGACATGACAGACTCAGACGCCTGTCTGTCCCGGAAGAAGATTAAGAAAACAGAAAGTGGTATGTACGCGTGTGACCTTTGCGACAAAACATTCCAGAAGAGCAGTTCCCTCCTAAGACACAAATATGAGCACACAGGTACATACTGTTCCAGACACTTATTTTACCCCATGCTTTACCTCCTGTTTGTCTAATTACACCCCCTTTCTCTGCCTAGTATTCCCATTTTTTACCACCTGCTTATTGTTTTGATGATTCTTTTTTCCCCCCACTGGGTTTGGTTTTTGTTCACTTTTAGTTGGATGTGAATGGAAAGACTAACTCGATTCTCTCCTATTAACAGGGTGAGGGGATTTAGAGCTGCACGAGGAATGTGGCACAGGGTTAATGGATAATAACGATCCGCATACAGGCAGATGGGAGGACAGACAGTACAAATAATCCATGTTTTATTCTAAGTGCTGGAATATATCTGTTTGTCGTTTTTTACAAAACTGGGCTCATGTACAGAGGTGGGTGGAATATGACAAAAAAATCGACAAACAATTCGAAAAGGAATGGATATCAGTGTTATGATCATTATACAAAAAAATGATAGATTTTTTAATTCATTATTTTCCCACAGTAATTGACCGTAGTTAGCTTTATCGGTTTGATACTACATTATTTTATTTACATTTTTTACTCAAATTGTAGAAAGGCAAGCCCTTTACTCCGTATAAAAGTCTCACACTGATGACCATTAAATGGGAAAGGCCATGGACGTCTTTAGATAAGAATCTGGAATCCTTAATACCGGCTTATGGAAAAAGTTTGGGCACCCCATATTTGGCACCCCATGCCAATGCAACATGAGTCTGATAAGCCACTATAAATAATTATATGAGGCCTTATGAATATTTTTTTTTTCATTTCTTTATATGGCCTTAAACAAACTTCAACATTTCTATTTACAAATATATGGCTTTCATTTCGATATATGGAGTAAAGGACTTGCCCGTACTTTCAAGAGCATACCCCAAGGACTGTGGTAGCCTAGCGGTTAAGGTACTGGACTCTGGACCAGAAGATCCCACCTCTGACAAGCTGCCACAGTTGGGTCCTTGAGCAAGACCCTTAATCCACAATTGCTTAAAAAATGTAAGACTGTATTAATTGTAAGTCGCTCTGGATAAGGGCGTCTGCTAAATGCTGGAAATCTAAATCTAATCAACACACCATGGACTCGATTTTGCATTTAACGGTTTGACAAAATGTTTTTTTTTTAAAACCAAGCCTCTATATTATATATTTACCTCAAAATGTTTGAGAGTGTTTCTATCCACCTCTGATCATCCGCCCAAACTTTTCCTTTGGCATTGCTCTAATTAGTAAACGAAGGACTGACCTAGGACTCTCCTAGATGCCCTGATTATGTATTATAAATCAGAATGGAAGATCAAACAGCCTGTATTTACCCATGATGTTCTTTCACTGGATTGCATCACTCCATACTGGTGGGCTTTGCTGGTGGGAGGGGGTAGCACTGACATCACCTCATCTTTCCTTCTCTCGTTCTTTTTAAGTCTGAGTGGTACCGGGTATGGCATGGGGCACGCATGCTCTGTTCGTGGATACCAAGTGGGCAGACGTGTGCTTTTATAATAGAGCTGTTATTGGGGGTTGAGGGTTATGCATGGGTCAAATTCACAGATAGAGGGGCAATTGTACCAACTGTATATGGTCATGTTTTCTAACTGCACACCAGACACCCTGTCCTGGATTCAAAGTGATTGTGGGTTAATTCTCTGGTCAGTATTTCTGTATATTAACCCATGAACGTCAGTCGATCTCTCTGTACATTTCTGGATTCAAAATCCACAGCCCTCACACCGTTGCCCATTATTAGGTGTATCCAAAGGAGATTGGAGGAACTGTGTTAGCCTAGCGGTTAAGATACTGGACTAAGGACCAGGAGGTTCAGGGTTCAGATCCCACCTCTGCCACTGCTGAGCCTTGATAAAGGCTCTTGACTAGCTTGGATTTGTATCTGTTGTAGGTTGCTCTGGGTAAGCCCTACGACGCTGGTTGCAAGGAGCAAGTCCCTGAACCTCAACTGGACGACTGCTTAATGCATAGGTTTTAGTACTGGTCAACAGTTTGGGAACCTATCCAAATGTCCAGCTAGTGTGTCAGAGCTCCCTAGAGCCTGTAACAAGAAGCCATTGTGTCCTAACAGGTCATCCAAACCTTTACTGGATTACATGCCTTTCTCAAGGGTCCAACAGTGGCAGCTTGGCAGTTGTGTTTCTTCAACTGTGGACATTCTGGACCATGTAACATAGCTGCTGTCCCACCACAATCCAGTATTAGTTAGCATATCAGTATGGTATGATGTCATGGTGATGTGAATGCTTCGATTAGTCAACTGGAGGTTGAAGGTTCAAATGCTGGGTCCGACAATGTACTCAATTTTCAAGAACCCTGTGAGGTTTTATAAGTTGTGAGGATAAATGTAACCGTAAAGGAGAGTGGGTTGACTTGGGGTTGATGTCCACTAGTTAAGGGTCTGGACCTGGATGATTCTGTTCAGGATAAACGGGTCAAATGGGTGATGAGGTAAGCCCGGTGAACCCTGAAGTTTGAGGGTTCAAGTTGATCTCTACCAATCTGCCCTCGTTGGGTTCTGGAACAAAGTCCTTAAGTCTCATTTGTTTGATTTGTATTTCATTAGTGAAGTCACTTTGTATAAAAACATCTCCAAATTGAGACAGTGGTGACACGGAGGTTAAAGACTAGGAGTTTGGAGGTTGTGAGTTCAAATCCCAGTTTCACCAAGCAGACAGGAGGTTCACGTAGACATGGTTCAGGATCCAGGCCTTCTCGATCAGGCGTCCTAAAAACTGGGTAGAAGCCAAACTCTGAGCGATCCTCTCCAGCAAGTGTGGGAGGGAGCTGTCGCGGGATTCTGCACATCAATTCCAGCCCTTATTTGTTTGTTCCCTTTGCAGCCGCTCGCCTCGTTTGTTTGGTTTGCGTTGGTTTATTTATGTTGCGCTCCTGGTAGCTTCTGCCGAATCTTAAAGTGTGTCTTTTCCGCTCTCTCATGCTTCACCTCTAGGAGGGAATTTCAGAACGTAAACGCACAACATGTGCGACCTGAAAGCATAGCAGACAAACACGCAGACACCAGAACACGTTCGGTTCCTTTTTTTTTCCATGAATTTAATTTCTAGGCCTGATCTTATTTTTATATATTTTTTTTTCCATTGCGCGAAAGCTTCGAGGTCTTACCTGTGCCTTCCTGTCGTTGTGTGTGTACGCAGGTAAGCGGCCGCACCAGTGCCAGATCTGCAAGAAGGCGTTCAAGCACAAGCACCACTTAATCGAGCACTCGCGCCTGCATTCGGGAGAGAAGCCCTACCAGTGCGACAAGTGCGGCAAGCGCTTTTCGCACTCGGGCTCATACTCGCAGCACATGAACCACCGCTACTCGTACTGCAAAAGGGAGGCAGAGGAGCGCGAGGCGGCCGAAAGAGACGCGCGAAAGGGAAGCCTGGAGTCCAGCGAGCTCCTCATGAACAGAGCCTTCCTGCAGGGGCTGGCGTCACCCGGATACCCCGAGCACCAGGAGCGAGAACCTATCCTGCGCGACGCCATCAACGGGGGCGCCAAAGAGCCGGCCGAGGGTTACACCAAGCTGGGACGACGAGAGGACGAGTTTGAGTTCGAGGAAGAAGAGGAAAGCGAGAACAAGAGCATGGACACGGACCCGGGGACGCCTCGAGACGAGGAGGAAAACGGCGAGCACTCGATGGACGAAAGCTCGCTGGACGGCAAAACCAAATCGGACCACGAGGACAACGCCGAGGACGGCATGTAACAGGACTACTGCGTTCTTCCCCTGTTTTGTTTTCGTTTGTTTTTGTTTTTTTACCGGACTGAGATAAAAATATAAAATGAAGGATGTTCAGGGAGGGGAGGGAAAGGGGAAACGGGTGAAACGGTGCATTATGCAAAACTAAATGAAAATTTAAAAAAAGATGTACAGTATTAAGGCCTAAAAACTATGTGTGGTGCTACCATCCTTAAAAAAAAAAACTCCTGTGTTCATAGTATTTATAGCACAAAACTTGTAAAAAAAAAATTGCACTCCGCTTCTATAATCACTAAAAAAAAAAAGTATTGCCTATGTATATTTATACAGTGTTGATCTTAAAGAAGTTAAAGAAGAGTCTACCGTGGGTTTTGTCAGTATTATGACGTTTCTCTCCCTCTCTGAAGTTTCCGCCCCGTGTTTACTCAGCCAGCCACAAGTTTTTAGGCCTCCAAACACTTTTTTACTCCACATGAAGGAACTTAACTGATACCGAAGACGTTTTGAAGTCTTAATCAGACGAGAAAGCGAGGAAAGACGAAGGGACTGATGAAGGAGGAAGACCCTGTTAGGTCGTTTCCTCTTGTATTAAAGAAGATTAAAGAAAAACGAAGCCTTATATGCAAACCTTTTAATCTGTGTGTTTCTACAAGTGCCATCCTTGTACAGTGTTACCAGGGGAGAGTGAATTCTCCTCCTCAGTATTAAGACTAGGCACCAGTTCTTTAGTTTACATCATCATTTTGTGCAATTTTTCTTCTTTTTAAAAAAAAAAACAAAAAAACTCTTATTCGTCAGTATTACACCAAACAGTTTCTCTCCAACAAAATCGCCGTTTTTATTACGTAGGTTTGATTAACGTTTTATTTATGTGGCCCATTTGTTGTTTTTTTTGTACTTCCTAATTTTTATTTATTTCATACTGTAGTGTACAGTATTATAGTTCTTCGATATATATAGATCTATTTTAGTAAAACGATACATGAAGATCACTCGGGCAAATTTTACGTAAAGAGCATTTTATTGTGTTTGAAACATCAGTCGTGAGACGTTCAACTTATCTTGTTTTTCTTTTCTTTTCTTTTTTTTTTTTCCAGTGACTGGAAAGAAATTCCAAATTTGGGAACTTTTGATACGATATTGTGAAACACTGTATTTTCGACTGAAAAAAAAAAAATTCCACTTTCTTCATTGTTTTCCTTTTTTTAAGCTAAAAAAATGAAGAGGGACTGTTAAATAAAAAAATACAATGTATTATATACCGTGAGAGAAAAAAAAAAAAGAATCTTTCCTGAAATGTCTTTGTAAGAGTATTATTGAATTTTTAATTTGTAATTCCTCTTGGAAATGACCATGCTCGAATAAAAGTAGCCAAATTCAAGAAGTGACGCGGCCTCATTATTGAATTTATTCACTTTGGATTTATTCGTCTTTGGATCGCGTTCCTTGAGGAAAGCTATGCAGACACAGGGAGAACATACAAACTCCACATAGGCCTGGACTTGCTTGGAGCTTTGAGGTGACCCTTTCCGTAGGTTGTGATCTTTGTTGTTTTTGCTTGTTGTATTTTTAAACGATGCTCATGTATGCACACTGTTAGTGTCATTTAAAAAGTAGAGGATATTTCCAAATAAACACAAAGAGGATCCAGCAAGAGCTGGCCAATCTGATCCTGTCCATGCCCCATCACAGACAGTGTCATGCACCCATGCACCCTACTGAACAGTCAATATGGGGGCACTTTTGACTCTCCAGGGCAACTTCCAGCTTTGCCAGATGTCTTCCCAGTAGATCCCAAGCAGGTTCAATGGGCCTCCGGTCTGGAGAACGTGAAGGCCGGTCCATGACTTTCGCAGTCGTGTTGCAGACAGAGGCATCGCAAGAGCTGGGAAATAACAGGATTTGCACTTTCAGAGATCAGGGAACGTTAAGATACTCTATCACTTTCAGCCTTTTATATAGTGCATGTTCACCAATTAAATAAAATAAAAGTGTTTTTTGCAAATCATTTTCATTATAGAACAACTTTCTTTGACTCGTTGTTTGTTTCTCTCATGTTCTTGCTTCATAAAAAAGATAAAATACTTATTTTGATTGTTTCGTATTAATTTATATATATATATAAATGTTCGGCTTCAAAATCAGAAAAACTTTATCTAGAGCTGCAATTAATTATATTAAAATAATTTTAGATTCTGAAATAAATTGTATGATTTAAATGACAGTACTGGTCATCGTTTACACAGGGGAAATAAATCTGAAACTATGTATCCATGATTCATTTTAAGAATCAATCTTGTATTTTATTCTTTAGTATTTGTTTCAGTTTAATAATAATCTTATAATAATAATCTTAATAATAATAACCTTAATAATCGATGTTACAACGATGTGCATCATGTATTCACCTGTAATAAATACAAATAATAAATCATGACAAAAATAATAAATAATGACGAGAACTCCGATCGAATCGACAACCCATCAAAGAGCTATTAAACAGAGGGGGATATAGTGATTTTAGAAGAAATGGGGATTCCACTTTTAAATCGCCATGCTGTTTTTGGTTCCAGGCTGCAGAGTCACAGTTTCTGGAGGCCCAGCTTGCGTTTATGTTTTAAATTAGCAAGCGGAGAGCTCTAGCTTCGTTCTGTTTGTAGAAGTGCCAGTTGGGGTGACATCATGCCGCCATTGTTTTTCGGTGCATGCTGGAATTTCCATTTGTGCCTCTCGAGGTTTTATAATGCACTCCCAGACAATGCAGTGTTAGCTTTTTGAAGAGTGTGAGATCCAGTCTGGATGATCCAGCTCACACTTCCTGTGAGGAGACCGAAGGTTTTTCACACAGCTGTCACAGGTAAGAATGTCTGCTGAGAACCACTTGAACACAGTCTCATGTTAACCATCCCCTCAGTGCTTTCCACTGCAAGGTCCCAGTGCCACATCCATTTTGGTAAATTTATAGTAGACACAATTGTGGGAGGCCTTTCTTAAATATTTTCCTGTACGCCAAAGCAAACACAGAACCCGTTCTTTTCTCAGAAGGTCTTGCGTTCTCTTTTTTTGAGAAGTTAAATATCGGCATTTGCTCATATCTGATTCTGATTCATTCAGCATGAATGAAGTGATGATTGTGCAGATATAGAATAGATATTTTAGCCTGTCTCTCTTCAGTTTTACTAGATTATTTTGCTACAGTAGCTACTGTGTTCTTTGTGCAAATATTTATACATGTATCCTAACAAGGTTAGTTTAAAAGAGCCACCCGAAAGAAAAACCTGAACTTAATGCTCTTGGCTTTACTTTTCACAGTCAGTCCATTAATCCATAAAAGGCATGAGATTTTTTAATACTTTATAATAACACAAGCTTTGTGTTATGATTTTGATCGATAGCTATAATACACATACACACACACACACACACACACACACACACACACACACACACATATATATATATATATATATATATATATATA
>JAUZST010000847.1:59504-91364 GCA_034779995.1 Parotocinclus haroldoi
TATATATACAAAACACATAGCATATACAGAGCATGTACACACACACCTAAAGGTATAGTGTGTGTGCATGTGTGTATGTGTGTGGTGTGTGTGTGTGTGTGTGTGTGTTTTGCATATGGGCGGGACACTAAAGGTATTCCAAAGGTTCTTTCTGTTGTGACTCATCATGCTGCCTGTAAACATTAAGACCCCTCAGTTTAAAAAAAAAAAAAAACTGCCTGTTTGTGTTCATACTTAAAGCAGACATGAAATGGAGTGTCCTTAACTTAATCACCACCTTGTTTTGCCACATTTGCATACATTTGCATATTAATTGGAGCACAGATTAAAACTGGGTTTGTAATTTTAATTAAGCGTCCACAAAGGTATATGATTAGAACTGTTTAAAATACAAGCTGACATGACTAGCAGAAGGGCTCCTGCTCGTGCTCCGCCCCTGCAGACGGGGGCTTACGTTTAGTTTTATGAGAGTAATTTTTAATCTTCTGCAGATTACGCAGGAGGAGGGAGGTGGGTGTGTGTGTGTGTGTGTGTGTGTGTGTGTGTGTGTGTGTGCATGGGGGGGGTGGATTGTTGTGAGTTGCAGGCTCGGGAATCGAATCATCTTCATTTTTCAACATCA
Source organism: Parotocinclus haroldoi (assembly GCA_034779995.1). Lineage (NCBI taxonomy): Eukaryota > Metazoa > Chordata > Actinopteri > Siluriformes > Loricariidae > Parotocinclus > Parotocinclus haroldoi. Next base: position 60,127 of record JAUZST010000847.1, read on the forward strand.
GCCCCCCCTGTTCCGTTGATTTGTCGCACTTGCACTTGACGAGAAAAAGTCCTTTGTTGCATTTCCTGATTGCAAATTAAGAGTCTGAGCATCAAATCTGTGAGAATGGGATTTTGGTTTAGCGCGTGAGTAAGCGATTTATGCAGACGAGTTTAGAAGAGCGCAGTCAATGACAAACAGAGTTCTCTTCGTTCGGACGGCAAAACCCGGTCGAGGCTCTGGCACATTTTCTCCAGATTAAAAAAAAAAAAGACGTCGAGGAGGTTCAGTTTCAGCAGATTAACCCTGAGCTGAGGTCATCATTCTGAGCGGGAAATCCTGTGAGCCGGGTGGATTTTTTATATCGGGAAGACTGACATCACGTAGTGTCTGTTACTATGGTAGAGTAAAAAAAAAAGAGATTTCATTGAGCTTGGTTTGAATCACGGCGAGCGAAAGAACACCAAAATCCCTGTGATGTTCATGAATCCTAGGGACTGCGGTGGCCTAGTAGTCAAATCCCACCTGTGCCCCAGTTGGGTCCCTGACCCTGGCCCTTAACCCACAATTGCTTGGATTGTAAGCCTGTATTACTGGTAAGTCGCTCTAGATAAGGACGTCTGCTAAATTCCATAAATGTAAATGTTAACCAGGTTGACAGGACTTTTGCTTTACCCCTGTAAAGGGGTGCACTTGGTCAGCAGCAATACTCACTCAGACTGTAGCGTTCACACGAGGTTGATTGGTTTTAACGTTCCCATTGTGTTCCAAAAAAAACTTCTCACATGTTAATCACTCTCTGCCAACCTGGACTGTTGGTACAAGGGCACTAAATTCTTGCCATACCATTGGTAATATAGAATAAGTGCTTGAGTAGATTTAAATAAATAGGTAGATAAGTTAGGTAATCAAATTCAGAGTCATAAATGCTAAAGTAATGAGCCTGTATCTAATGTGGTAGCCTAGTGGATACGATAATGGGCTATGGAGCAAAAGGTTCAGGGTTCAAGCCCCACCTCTGCCAAGCTGCCATTGTTGGGTCCTTGAGCAAGACCCTTAACTGCTTGGACTGTTAGACTGTTTCAATTGTAAGTCGCTCTGGATAAGGGCGTCTGCTAAATGATGTAAATGTAGCTGGGGAGTTATGTCTCAGAAGCAAAGGCACACTAAGTTCAAAGGAAACAAAAAGCATTTTTTGGACAACTGCACTTATTCTACCATGTCAAAGAAAGACTTGCACAATTGACCACATTCGCTGAAGCAATTACACTGAAAGTCAGGCTATCTTGTGGCGAGTTTAGGTGGAACACGATATTGCCTCAACGGTCGTTTGTTGTGGTCTGGAACGTCTCTGAAGGACATTTGGAAGCATTTTGCCTATAAAAAAAATCCTTAACTATTTAAGCAAGGGGATTGAATTTCAGCGCATACTTTTCACCTCACATTGTCTTCGGGGGTAACCGTGCCTCGGATCGGAGTACACCCGGATCGTGTGGACCTTTTAAATCCTGAAAAAAACTCACACTGGCAGCGCTGCCACGGAATATTGGTCCTGGTCTATTGATGAGGATATTTCCTCCGTCCCCACATGCAACGTCTAATCAACCCAAGTCCAAACTGGCTCTCGATGGACAAATGACGAAACCGACTCGAGTGCGTCCTCCCGTCACATGATGCGCTTTACCTAGGCAGGGCGTCCGCCGTAAGTCGCCTCGCTCTGTTTAAATTGCAGCTTCTCGAATTACTAAGCTGTCCTAATAGGTACAACCTGTGCTGTAGAGCGAGGTTCGTCTCTCCAAACGGACTGCTCGTCCTCCATGACGCATTGAAAAAACAATCGGTTTGGCTGTCAGAAAATTTCAAGAAATTAAGTGTGCCAAGTATGGTTCCTGTTCCTCTAGTCGCTCTTTAGAGATTGAGGAATACCCCTCTAGTATTGAGCAACTGGAAAAATCAAACAACCAATCAGAGGGCAGCACGGTGGCTCAGAGCAAGAAGGTCCCGGGTTCTATCCCTTCTGTTCTTCTAAAAAGCAAGTTTAGGAGTAAAGCGCTGTCAAACAGGAAACGTGGAATCAGAGCTCACCTTTGACTCCATGTAAGAACCTGAAGCCAGCGCCTCGTGGATTTTTCTGTCAGAGGACCAGACGAAGAGCAGACGTCAGAGAGCACAGTGGGAAAACGAGAGGAAGGCATGTCGACTGTCTGCATAGGTGGCAAGTGATGGATCCTCTGTAGCAACCCTTTATTCGGGACCATTATCATAAATAAAACCGTTTGTAAACACGACCTTTTTGCTCGCTAATGGAATTTGTCGACGTGAAAGAGACGTTATTGTTGGCCTGTCCTTTCTCTCGGGGCGACTCGCTGCCAAAATTCGGATCCCTCCTCTCCGGCGAACGTTTTGCGTCAGGAGAATCGCGCGCCGTAATGAAATTACCTCTGAGCAAACAAATAAGGTCAAACTCTCAAGGAGAGGAGCCACCAGATTGTGCTAATTACGTACCAGGTTCTTCAAGAGGACCGAGTAATGAAAGATGAGCCAAAACCGGCTCGCTTAATATAATTGTAGCTTAATGCTAATGTGCTAATTCGCCGGCCTTTTTTGTCGTTATCTCCGAGACGTATTGCTTTTAACGACAGGAGAGGCTACTACAACAAGCTTTCAAAATTAAGATGAAAATCAGGGATCTTTCCGCGAAAATTGCTTTGTTTACAGGGACCATTAGCGTATCTGGGGAATTTTTGTAATCATATTAAACGGAAAGCTGTGACGCTGGCCTAAAGGAAACGTCCCAAATGGCTGTTTAGCTAGACCGTTATCATCTGCAATTAGTTTTACCTGCTTTCTATCGCCCAAGTGCATCTTATTACCTACGCTGGCATGACTGAGCTTTTGTAATTATTGACCATGACTTATTTTAATTAGTTTACTTGAGCAGAATGTGTTAGGAGGGAGGCTTGTGGGTGGGCTGGTGGATGGGCGGGGGGCCCGGGGGCTGTTTGCGCTAGAGTACCCTGCTATGATTTACCCATCTGGCTGCTCACGAAGTCACCGTACCTGTGCAATCTTTTCCTCATCCGACACACGGTGTTGACAGAACAAAAACGCCTCATCAGCAGAAACCCTTTCACCGTCTTCTTTTTTCCCTCTCTCTCTCTTTCTATTACCACCTCGTTCGGCCAGACAGAGTTCCCCAGAGAGGGCTATCAATAAATCTGACAGGCCGTGCTCAAGACCACCTGTGTTAACTCAGAAGGAAATTGCTGACTGGACACTGCTCTGGTCGTATTTCACGTTAACGTGGAGCCGTTTGCCACTTGTTCTCCCCCCAGCCTTGTTTTCTGTAATCTCCGCTAAACTGAGCAAAACCAGCAGTGTTTCGTTGACGCCGGCAATCTGGCAAAGAGGGACCCCTGGAAATATGAGGAAGCTGGGGTTTTACGGTTGTCCCCTTGCCTTAGCAGGCCTAGGAGCAGATTTTTGCTGCTATAACTTCTCTCTCGTTATACATAAGTCCAGGATTTTGAACTATGCAAGAGATAAAGACAGAAAAGAGAAGAACTGATTCCAAGGGTATGACGTCTATCACTGATTTAAATGAGTAGATTTAATGGTCCATAGTTTAATCTCAAACAATCCATCTATTCATTATCTTCCGCTTCCCAAACGGGGGTCGTGGGCCAGCCGGTGCCCACCCGACAACTCTGGACGCAAGGGCAGGAACAACCCTACGGGACATTCACACAGTCACACACTAAGGGCTTTTTATAGACACCAATTAACCTAACATGCATGCCTTTGGGCTGTTGAGGAAACTGGAGTACCCTGAGTAAACCCTCGCAGACACGAGGAGGACATGCAGACTCCACACAGGAAGGACGCAGGCCGCTCCGCCCTGGGATTGAACCCGGGACTTTCTTGCTGTCTAGCTTGTCTGTATAAACATAATGCGAGCATATTTATGGCATCTGCTTTTGTTTACAGTGTTTTGTGAACGCCATGGTTCCAGTCAGAGTCATTGCGGCCGAAAATAAAGATCCACGTGAAAGAGGAAAAAGAAATACTGCCATTGAACGCTGCATAAAATCCATCAGCACAATCATGCAGGCTCTGAAACCTTCCAGCACGGACGGATCAGCGCTGAAATGTCTTTGTTGACCTCTCCATTCCAAGCGGATTGGGTTTATTAACTCTCAGGTTGAGCTGCAAATCTGACAGGTCTTCCATCCGTCAGCAGCAGAAGGTTTTGGGTGATTTCTCTCTCCGCAGTGAAATGGTAGAATGAAGCTCACTGAACGGCTAAACCACTCACAACCTGAAATCCTTCTGGGGGAGGATGTGGTGGCTAGGCTTCCCTACTGAGAACTGACAAATGCCATATGCCCCCAACACAGCAGTTGCTTTAATCCAACACAGCACTGGCCTTAATGCCTGACCTGACACCACAATAAAGCTGCAATAGCTCATAGAGAGCCACGTCGCAGATCACAAACCGGTGGGCGAGTTTTTGAGCAGGACAGATGTACATCCAAATGCACGCTAGTCAATTCAGTCGATATCCACTACTTAAAAGTACGCTCAGTAGCAGCCGTGGTCAGTTATCTAGGAAAACAGGCCTATCTGTTGGTTTATTAAACTTTTCAGCCATTTTCAGGTCTCTCCAGAGATGCTCGATTGGGTTTTAGGTCAGGGGTCTGGCTGGGCCAGTCAAGAATGGTCACAGAGTTGTTCTGAAGCCACTCCTTTGTTATTTCAGCTGCGTGCTTAGAGTTATTGCCTTGTTGAAACCTTGTTGGAACTTCCGGTCCCGTCTAAGGTCCTGAGCACTCTGGAAGAGGTATATTTCTGTACTTGGCCGAATTAATCTTTCCTTCAATTGCAACCAGTCTTCCTTTCCCTGCAGCTGAAAAATGACCCCATAGCATGATGCTGCCACCACCATGCTTCACCGTTGAGTTTGTATAGGGCAGCTGATGAGGAGTGCCTGGTTTCCTCCACACATACCGCTTAGAATTAACGACAGAAAGTTCAATCTTCGTCTCAGCAGACCAGATCATCTTATTTCTCATAGTCTGAGAGTTTTTCATGTGTTTTTTTGGCAAACTATATGCAGGCTTTCATATGTCTTGCACTGAAGCGAGGCTTCCATTGAGCCACTCGTTCCATCGAGCCACTTGACTGGTTTTTCTTTACCTCTCTTACCAAGGCTCTTCTCCCAGTTGCTCAGTTTGGCTGGACGGCCAGGTCTAGGAAGGGGTCTGGTCGTCTCATTTGCATTGACATGCACTGTGAGCTGTGAGGTCTTATAGAGGCAGGTGTGTACCTTTCCTAATCAAGTCCAATCAGCTCAATTAAACACAGCTTGACTCCAGCTTAACAAATGGTCAAGTTTTGCGAATAAATATGAGAGTCAAAAGGTCCGAATATTTACGAGCATGCGATATTTCAGTTTTGCTTTTTTAATGAAGTGTACAAAAGATTCTACGTCTGTTTTTTTCTGTCAAGTTGGAAGGCTGAATGTACATACATGAGAATTAAAATGAACTTTGTGTGTGTGTGTGTGTGTGTGTGTGTGTGTGTGTGTGTGTGTGTGTGTGTGTGTGTGTGTTGTGCAAAAGTCTTAGGCCACCAGTACATTTGTTGTTTTAGCAACATGGCCTTATGTAACATATTGCAAACAAGTAAATCCAAAATTTTCATCAATCCAAAATGCTACTGAACTTCTGTTTTTCACTGTGAGGTTCCTTTTCTTTTCATTTTCCTTTTAGCTGAGACAATCATGAACTGACCTACCTTCAAATTCTGTCGGAAATCCTGTCAGATGAGCTAATTTAGCCTGAGAGTTCATGTTACTTGCGATTATTCAGTAGCTTCGTTAAAATAACCGCAGTACTCCTGTATCTCATGGTGTCTTATGTTAGCCAGTTGGCTAACATAATGATTCGAAATCCTGTCAGAAACCCTGTTGGGTAAGCTAATCGCTAGCAGGTTAGCATGAAAAAAGAATGCCATTCCCAAGTCTTCTCAGAAATCCTGTCAGGTTAGCTCTTGCTAGCTAGCTGATTGCAGACATCTGTGAAAAGTCAAACATATGTACAGTCCTGAAACTTACAGTAACCTCTGCAGCAAACAAGCTTAAATATGGCATATTTGTGCAAACTTGTAACAGGCAGATGAAACCGAATCGTTTTAGACGGTCCAGTAACGTTTTAGTTTAAAGGCTTTACAACTGTATTTATTTGTTAATGTCATATATCTCAAATGTTTGTTTATGGGTATTTACATATTCGTCAAAACATGAAATCCGAGGGCTAGCCAGCATTCTGAAAGAATGTATAAGCATTCGGCGCTCCAGCGGTGGATTTCACAAACGATCCGCTCGCCTTAGTGCTGGAACTCTCACTTTATTGTTCTGAGATGCGTGACAGTGGTTTTAATGGGCCGTGTTTAAAATACAGAAGGGGATGATGGCGTCTAGATCAGCGATTTGCCTCCAGCTGGCTCTCACGGGAGAGGAGGGAGTCTCTTCAGAATTACAGAGTACATGGGATTAACCAGCTCACTTCATTTCCTTTCATCTCCAGTCTTACTTGTCTCTATCTAGGCTTTCTTCTGTAGTACTGCTGATGGAGGTTTAATTTCATCAGCCTTTAAATCAGAATCAGCCTCATTTAAAGTCTACCAGATTTTGAGGTACAAATCAGGTCTTTGGAGCTAAGGCTGATCTTACTGAGCTCGAGAGATACATAGCACACACACACACACACACACACACACACACACACACACACATATATATATATATATATATATTGCTCGCAAAAATTCGGGGATATTTCAAAATGAATATGAAGAAGATCAAGAACTCAAGGGACTGCTGTGGCCTAGTGTTACTGGCCTCTGGACCTTATGGTCCTTATGGACCTTATGGTCACCTCCGCCAAGCTGCCACAGCAAGGCCCTTGACCCACCATTTCTTGAATTGTAAGTCTGTATCTATCAGTTGTAAGTCGCTCTGGATAAGCGTGTCTGCTAAATGCCATAAATGTAAATAAGAGAACTGCTGGAAAATCTGATCCTGTCCATGTCCCGTCGCTTTCTGTGTGTTTTGACACTCTTCGGTGACCATACACCCTACTAAACCGCCTACCTAACAGCCAGTGTGGGGGCACTCTCATCCAGTTTGACAGGTTTCTGTTCACCCCATAACTATATCACTTACTACTCCAGATGTGTAACAAACAACTTGAACTTTTCCTTTGTTTTTCTGATCACCTTGTTTAATGGAATAAAATCAAACGCTTCTTTTTTAATCGTTTCAGATTCAATTTCCTCCCCATTCACACCCGATACCTTGTAACAATAATGAGTCACATGGTACTGGGAAGGGGAAATTGGACGTAATTTGGCCACTTTCACTCAGGGGTGTACTCACTTCTGCTGCCAGCGGTTTAGACATTGTCTGTGTGTTGTTATTTTGAGCTCACAGCAAATTTACACTGTTATACAAGCTGCAGACGGAAGTGTCATAAAAAGATATAATAAGTAAGTTCCAAAACTGCGAGAGGTGCACTCAGTTTTGTGGGATACCGCATACACGCTCAAGCTCACAAAGACCGGAATGAAGATCAACAGCTAAAATGTTATCGTGAAATCTATAAAACAGTTCATTCTGAGAGTAAAACGATCAGGGACCTGCGCCTTTTTGACCTCGCTGTTTGGAAAAATCAAACAGAAGCAGCACATAAAAGGCGCGGTAACGTGCAGAAGAACATTAAGCATGACAGAACGCCCGGGGCACAATATATGCGCGTGGCAGGTAGGCAAAAAGCGATGAATATTCAAAACGGGTCGCGCATTAGAATATTAAATATTGATTTATTTATGTGTCTGCCATTAGGGGTCATCATCTGGATCAGCAAACAATTTTTCAGGGCTCGAAATTTTCACGCCGTGACAGGCGCATTAAGCAGGCGGCTAGGGGAAATGGTGACATGAGCACTTTGGTTGCCCTCCGTACGGAATTTACGCCGTAAAAGTGCCTGGCAATATTAGAATGCAAATCCCTTATGGGAGAATACCTGTGCGCGGCGGGAATATAAATCACCCAGGATTCACCTCTCTTTTCTTTATTGCCAAAGCGCAGCAGAGTAGGTGGGTATGTGGAGGGGGATAAAGCAGCTCCGGCTGGTGTACGGAGAAAAGAAAAAGGTGATGATGGATCCTTTGTGTGTGACACACAGCAGCATTAGGGTGCCTCCGTTTGTCAGGCCAACATTAAGGGCTAATTTTGAAAATCTAGCGTGCAGTCAATTTCCTGCAGCCGCCGGCTGAAAGGTAGCCCGGTGACAGGAGAGCTAATTTAGCCCTGCCTTATTTACCACTATGCATCATCTCGGAGCGTGACGCCGACACTCACACGGCCCTGATTAAAAATTACACCGGGGCCCGAGCACGGCCAGGATATTTATGGTGACACCTCACGTTCGCTTAGGTACGGTGGAGGAAACCCCTCTAGGAAAAGTAGGAGTGTGTTTGTATTTGTACGCACGTGCGTGTGACAGCGTGCATCTGCCGTTTCAGGAAGAAAGAGGCCAGCGCGGCAAATGTATCTTTTTAATACCAGTCAGCAAGGTTAATGCGGTTTACCTTAGAGAGGGATTGGGGGGGGGGGGGGTTCGGGTGCAGGTAGATAAGCGTTTTGTGTACTTTTATGATACACTGCGCGGGGCACATGCCTTATAATCGCACTTCCACAGAACGGTCAGGTTTTTAATCCATGAAAAAAAAAAAAAAAATGCTCACCACTGTGGCCATCTGACTGAAATTCCATCCTATCTGTTTGTTTATTTGTTTGCTTGTTTGCTTCCCACGTTTTGCTGGTCAACAAATTTCCAAACATGCATAGACAAGGCCTGGATGTAACGTTTTAAGCTGTGCATTAATAAAGCAAATTGCAATCAGCAAAACGTATTAAATACGATCTATATTATACAGCCCTATGCAAAAGTCTTAGGCCGCCATTAGATTTCACACGTCAACAGATCGCCGATGATTAGATCCAAAAGATTTGTCGCTCCGTGATAAGCTTTTCTACCGAGCCTCATTCAAATCGTTCGGACCGTTTGCGTATCGTTGCCTTTTCACCCCATTTACCCCAAAATGTGCCTACCTTTCTAAAAAGACCCTTCAGATCAAGCTTTTTCTGACTGAATGAAGATTGAGACGAAGAACAAACTGTTGTCGAACGGAATTTTCCGGTTCAATTCTAATAGGAATATGGGAATGAATTATATATGATCATTATGCCACTGATAAAATTACCTAAGCTTCTGGTGTCCTAATACTTTTTGCACACTGTCCTATATTACAACATTTTGAAAATGAAAGTAATTAATAAACAGTAATTGTTGTAATAAATGTTTCTGCCTTTATTATGTAATGTATAATGTTGTTCGATATAAAGTGTATACATATTATATATATATATTTTTTTTTTTCAATAACATTATATATTACATAAAAAAGGGGTGTGTGTGTGTGTGTATTTATATATTTAAGTTAACATTTCTAAAATTCTATAACTATTATTTTTGGTATTTCTTTTGTAAATAAAATATAGAATATTTAGTCCCAGTGGTGTCCTGTGGGCGGGTCATAAGTTTTTGTAGGATTCTTCCTAGTCACCACCTAAGCCACTATGTGTGATAAACTCCGGACCATGGTACGAATCGGAATTTGGGATGAGACTAACAGAGTATCGGCCTCCCGCGGAAAAGCAGTGTGTGATAGCTATTTGATGGCTATTTGTGAGTGAGACAGGTGGTGAGAAAAATCTAACTCTTAACGCCTGTAACCATCTGTCAAAGCCTCGCAGAGATGAGGGTGAGATTAGGGGGAATAAACAGATATTCTCCAGCTCGAGCCCTCGGGCGACCAGGAAAATAAAAGAAAGAGTGTTATATATATATATATATAAGACTCACAGGGACGAGCAGCAATGACATTGGGATTCAAAGGCAGATGGAGATTAGAGTGTGTAACCTGCACTGACAACAGACAGATGATTGGCAATATGGCCCTCAAAGCATGATGATGATGATGGTGATGATGACGCTTGACATAATGCTGTTGTTGATGGTGGGGGTTAGGAATAGTATTTTCATTGGTGATTCATCTACAGAACCATGAGCTGAACCTTCATGTCCTTCTCTCTCTGTCTCTCTCTCTCTCTTTCGCTCTGTCTGTCTTTATCTTGCTCGCCCGTACCCAGGCCGGAGAGCTTCAGAGAGACATTCTGGAGCTCCTGAGGCGGCATCGGATCCGTGTAAATTTACCGTGAAGGCTCTTAGAAGTGCTATTCAAGAGGGAGATTTCCTTTAAAGCTCTCATTTAAACCCTTCAGAAGACAAAACGTGCACTATCCTCACGGGGCCAAGAAGCTCCAGTGTTTGAATCTGACACAGAGCCGTTTGGAGACGTAAATGATCCTGAGACACCTCTGCTGGTAATACCGGAGTAATACGGCACCAGCTAGCTTTTGCGTACTGGGAGAGTCCATGTCATCCACTAATTGTGTACTAAATATATATCCGTTTTTGGTGGTTGTTTTGTATGAGCGGTGTGCCTAGGTTAGCTAAATCTGTCCTGGACGTGCAGTGCTACAGCTTTACCGGCAGATGCTAGTGCCATAATTATATGTTTCATGACTGGAGACTGGATATTATTTGCAAAATAAGGAAATGCATATTAGGATGAAACTAAATACTGGAGGGTATAAAGGATGTGATGATGATGATGATGATGATGATGATGATGAAACAAGGTAGATCGACCGAATGGGCAATGAGAGAAGAACAGGAAAAGAACAGGGCAGGAAATGAAAAGCTAGGTTAACACATATACATGGACAAACGTATTTTGTGAAAGTACAGCACAAAAAGGTGCAAAACAACAAAGAAATCATTTGCTTTGTTTAATGTACGCACATTTTAGCTTCAGATACTTTTACATAATGTTTTGATTTAAAATACTGTGCAAAAGTATTAGGTCGTAGTGAATATCGAACATATTGTGGTTGATCTTCAATTTGTCTCTTTTTCCTCTGATCTCCATTCCAGTCTCTGTGAGCTTTTCACCCTGCTCTCCTTCTTTGGGCTTTACAAGGGTCTTGGTGTCCCGATAAGGTTCCCAAAATGCTGCCATTGCTCAAGTGTAAGGGAAGGTCACATTAAATATTTGTCACTGGAGCCTAGAAGTCTGATTTCCTGTAATAATGGATACAAATTTCTTACATTTTGTGGAGACAAAGAAATCATTTTATATGACCATTATGCCAAAGCTTAATCAATGGTCTTTAATGTAATAGTGGCCTTAGACTTTTGCACAGTACTGTATACTGTAGTGAAATCGATTCTTCCCTCTACCTGCATGATGTATGTCTGTGCTTCCGCCGCTTCGCGAGTCTAAACCGTAACAGCCACCAAAATGCTTAAGGGTCGGACAAATGCTTTTCAATTTCTCTTCAAACATAGCCTCGATAGCCATACAGTTAAATCTTCCTTTGCCTGTACCGCAGCACAATGCCTCAGGCTTACATGGGTAACGACCGCTGTTTTTCCTGTTCAGGCACTGAGTACAATGAATGCTTCAGCGAGGTGAAGCCAGAGATCGTGCGGCGCCATTAGGGCCACAGACTGCGAGGACAGCCTCCTCCAGCTCGAATGAACGTTGGTAGCTTTTAGTAGGTTTTTTTTGCTATTTGACAAAAAGGCAACATTTTCTAAAGTGCTGCATGCTTACAGGAGAAAAGGACAAGTCATAAGAACAGGTGTACTAAACAAAACAAGAAATAGTCATGAGAGCAGAAAACAGATCCTACTGGTGTAAGGATGAGGATAAGGAAAGAGCGGCTCTGGTCTTCTGGTAAGACCTCTCGCTGGAAACAGCGCTTCCTGATGGCATTGGCCTTCAGGCTACTTTTCTTATATTTTATGCCTGTTTGTCTTGGTCAGCATCATGCAGGTCCAGCACCTAAAACTGCAGGGCACATGGGCCCAGTGTTGTTGCCCCCTTCTCTCTCGGACACTATTGTGATGGCTGACCTGCCCGAAAAGCAGCACAGGCACTCGAACCCTGGTCAACATGGACCTAAGACACTCAAGTGCCTACAGTTCTCCTGTATGAATGACTTGATCCACTGATCCAAGCAAATCCTTGGTAGCGATGCAAGTGACCATGTGCTAAGATTACCTGAGCCAGCTCCTGAGGGTCTGCTATGAGACCAAAAGTTGACCCAGTGGTGGATCGGTGCCCTGTTGAGGATCTACCTCTGCTTATGGAGAGTCCATTTTGGATTAGGCTCCTTCTTAGCAGGATACGTGAGGGTAAAATGTGCGGCTGTTTGTTGAAGAGCGTGGCGGCTCTCAGTCTTTGTTGAAATACAACTTCAAACAGATGGCATCAGTTTTTTAGAGTCGCTCCTAGTTCTTAGGACCTTTAGAGGTGACACCAATTAACACTGTATTAACAGCTTTCATGTGCTGTGGTTTGAGATGTTTTTTGGATAATAAGAGTCATCAGAGTACAAAAGAAATAAAAGGAGTTCTTGGTAACGACCTCAGATGTCTTTAGATTATTGTTTAATGATTGGGCATTATTCTTGTTCTCTCTTAGCCCACCAGCACAAAGTCACTTTTTCTTCAGGCACCACCCGTGCTCATGATTACCACTCGCACCGAGTTCTACAGTTTTTACCAAATAACCAAATAACCAAGTCAGTGTTCCCCAGTGAAATGTAATGATATTTACAGTGGATGTTCTCTTATCCAGTGCAATTCTAATAACCTAATTATTGCCCCTTAATTGTAATTAGCGGGCTACTTCAGCAACGACACCGGCATTAAATGGTGTTTTAAGCTAACTAGTTTGTTAACTTTACAATCTGTCACAGGCTGTAAATGCACTAATGAAAACCTCAAGACCAAGCCAGTTTCGCAGATGTTTCATTACGCATAGTTAGGAGGTTTTGACAGCGGGACGGGTTGTAAGAAGGGAGAAATATTTCGAGTACTCGTTCATTTTCATATCTGCTCAGTCAATTCCTGGTCATTACTGTGCTTATGTTTTTGGTATTTGTACTTTACTTTTTTGTAACTCATTGAATTTTCAAAACAGCCTCATCACTTTTAGTCAGGGTCACGGAAAAGTCGGTGCCCAGCTGGCAACACAGGGTTCAAGGCACTAACGCCCCTAGACGGGGCACCAATCCATCACATTAAGGGCATTTCAGAAACAAACAAACAAATTAGCCTATTAATTATTAGTTGTCGGAATATGGGAGGAAACCGGAGTACACAGAGTAAACCTGCACTAGCATTCGGAGGACATCCAAACTCCACACTGGTAGATTTCGGGTGGTGGGGGGCGGAGGCAGGATCAGGAGCTGTGAGGCCACGGTGCCAACCACTGCACCACCATACAGACCCCGTTTATCTGTTTTATTTATTTGTATCTATTTTTTAAAAATGATGGCAGTTCTAACGGCCAGTCGCTGTCACCCCTGTGTACCCCTTAACTTGATGATTAAAAATTTGGGGGAATCCTGCAACACCAGAAGGGTCAAGTATGACTTTCTGACGCTTTAGCATTCAGCATAATGCTGTTTTATTCATCAGACACTCGAGGCTTATCCATGTCTCTGGGACAGTGAATTCTAATTCTATAATGAATGTAAGGTCTGTATTAAAAACCATATAATATTTCTAAAAGTGCAGGTAGTTGAGGGCTTAAAAAAAAGAGCTGCTCTAAAAGGATTTGATTAAAATACAGAGTTTCGGAGTTTGTGAGAATTTCATGGGATAAATATCCTGATTTACTGCATTACTCAATACTGGTGTGTCTAATTATGAGCAATCTAACAGCATTTATTAAAAATGACCATTTGTACCGTGGAACTAGATCTGTACCTCTTACCCTCAATAAAAAGAAATTCGGTGGGGCGGCACCGCTGCCTCATAACAACAAGAAGGTCCCGGGTTCGATCAAAGGGTGGAGCGGCCTGGGTCTTTTCTGTGTCCTCCCTGTGTCTGCGTGGGTTTACTCCGGGTACTCCGGTTTCCTCCCACAGTCCAAAGACATGAATATTAGGTTAATTGGTGTCTCTAAAGTGGCCCTTAGTGTGTGACTGTGTGTTTGTGTGTGTGTGCCCTAAGATAAATTGGCATTTTGTCTAGGATTGTTCCTGCCCTTGCACCCAGAGTTGCTAGGTGGGCACCGGCTGGATTAAGCGGAAGATGATGAATGGATGCTTTTTAAATAAACACTTTTCCTTTTTTTGCTTTAAGTACATACTATTTTTATAGAGAAACCGCGCTTCAACTTTAACGTAAGTATTTCGTCTTTAGATTAGCAGTGCTTTGGACCCCAGTGAGACATCTCACAGCTGGGTCCTGTTCTGGTTCTGTCTGTTGATAAATGTGTTCGATTTTGCCAAAGGTTCAGGTTTCCCTTGATCTGTGGGTTCACGGTCAGACCAAGGCTGTCCCTTTGTGCCGCAGAAATTCGTCCTATTAGGGCTGCAGACGAACTGTCCACAGCTCAGTGTCTAAATCCTGTTTGTTTTAAATCATACATTTAACCTGGCATCTGAATTTCAAAACGCACCTCTCGGCTGAGACATGAAGGAGAATTATTAATCGTCGCCCTAAATTAAGGGTGTGGGGAGCATTCAAAGGTCTAATGAGTCTGCAGGTTTCTGGGTCCAGAACACAGTAATTATGGTGTTATTGGGCCGTGTGAGGTCACGCTGCATTGTCACAGCGTGAGAGACGGAGTCGCATGGGCGAGAGAATGGAAAGACACACCGACTTTGGATCTGAGGAAGCGCTGGAGGTGTTGATGGTGATGATTAGCTTGTCTGCATGGCTTTCTGGAAATACCTGCTGACACCAAGGTGTCTTTCTGAGCATAGTGGTAGTGGAGGTGGAGGGGGTGCCTCTCCTGTTTCAGCCCCGGTTGACAATTAAGACCTGGGTGACTGTAGCCGGGGGTTAATTCAGCTCATTAAAAGAACTAGGTCATTAGTGGAGAATCAGGGTTCTTAAAGGCGGCACAGGGAGAGACTGGAGGAGAAAGGAGGGAGGGGTCGGCGGAGGGAGGGAGGGGGCGCTGTAAATTCAGCATCTCCACGAACATGGCTCTTACATTAATTAACCTCCCTTTTCCTTGTTGAGGAGGAGAAAAAAAATCTGTTATCATATATGCACATGGCTGTACACCAATTAATTGCCAAGAAAAAGAAGCTAGTTTACCGTCATCCCAGTGGTCGTCTTGTCTGCCTGAGCGGGAGATCCTTTATTCTGAGAAAGGAGAGATGAGAACGGAAGGGTGGGGGAGAAGAAAAGAAAGAGAGGGAGAGAGAGAGAAATAGAGAGAGAGAAAAGTCGTGTGTGATGAGCGAAAAAGGGCATTAAAATTATGAAGGGAATCGCGGCAGAAATCGGGCTCGCCTCGGGGGAACCCGGCAAATAAAAGCCACGGAAATGGAAATAAATAAGCTTTGCTAATACCTCACCTTAGGAGAGCCGACGCCGAACCCCGGCGTATTCAGTAACACCTCAGTGGAAAAGTATTACAGTCTCGCTCTGTGACCTTCGGGGGGGGGGAGCTGGGTTAGGGCGTACTCTGGGATATTTTAAGATATTTTAAACGGCGGAAATGAGCTCATAGTGACCGTCTATTGTTTTATGTCATGCTAATAAAATAGTACCTAAAGGATTCCGAGAACCGGCTTAAGATGTTTATTCCACCGCCGTTCCAGTCGCTGGCTTTAATTTCACTTTCTGACCTCCAGGTTCGGATCAAAGCGCCGCCACCCTTTTGTCTCACTCGGCCTCAAGTCCCCAACTATCCCCTGATTTCTTTTTCCTTATGCACACAAACACACACGCACGCACGCACATACACACACTGGCACGGACTGTTCCAATTTCATACATTGCAGAGGAAAGATAATTATCCCGTCGGATTGAAATTCGGCAAAGAAGTAAATAATTTTTTTTTCTTCCGCACACTTGAAAAGCCGCGGCTCGACCGTGGGGGGAAGCTGCTCGCAGCCGCGGTTCTGTGAAACTAGATGGACCTATTTATAACGTTTAATAAAATGCTCGCATTTGGGCATAATTAAGCAGATTGATGGGGGTGACAACGTGCCCGTGATTGAGCGCTGTCTCTGTCACTTCTTCGGCGGGCTTAATATGAGACAGCCATCTTCACGCTCCAGCCGTTTGACGCGTCCACGCTCTGCTAGGTGCCATCAGCGCCCATCCGTATCCGTAGTCAATGGTCCAAAGTACAGGTACGAAATCGCTGGGTTCATGTTCGAGAGTGCATTGCTGTTGATAGTATTCCCGCTGTAATAAGAGAGAGAGAGAGAGAGAGAGAGAGAGAGAGAGAGAGAGAGAGACTCCATTGATGTGACGATTTGAATTTAAATGATATAATACTTGAGACTGTCTAATTCTCCCATACATATTTAATCTAATGTATTATCATCTTCTGGTCTCCTAATTTTCTAATATGAGGCTTAGCAAGACAGAGCAAGTGAATGGATGTGTTAGAGTCCAACCTAATGATGAAGGGTTCAATCAGTTCCATCCATCCATCCATCCATCCATCCATCCATCCACCAATCTACAGTATGTACCCATTATTTTATTAAAATGTCTGTCTGTTTCTTTTCATGCGTTATTTCTTCCCTTTCCTTTGTTTACTTTGTTTTCTAGTCACCAGGACCCCCACGTGACCCTCTGAGATCAGACCCTGACGACCCTGATGCGGTGGCGGTGCGTCAGTGTGCGCGGTCCAGATCGCACACAGCAGTGCTGCTGGAGTTTAACCCACCTCTCCGTCAGTGCTCTGTCATAACTGAAGGATTTGAGGACGACTAAGAAACTGTGCAGCAACGGACGAGCTCATGTCTCTGACCTTACATAAGTGGGGCGTCCCTAATAAAGCGGGCGCTTTAAAACTCCAGCAGCACTGCTACGTCCGCTGCACTCGTACCAGCGCAACCTGCACTCAAAGGTTCCTACGGGACGCTTGGATGAATCTGATCAAGGTGGAGCATTGAAACGATGCTCTGCAATCCAAGCAGCTTTCTGTTTTCTTCCTGATTTCTTATTGGAACCGGAGTGAGATTCTTTTCTCCAGATGTCACGCGAGTGCAAACGTATCTGTCTCTTCTAGTCGCATACGGCAGGCAAAACCCTGTCTGGTTCCTAACATCATAACACACATGATTCATTCTGAAGATTAACTGCTGAAGCTGTCGCCTTAAGAGAATGCAATAACGGCACGCGAATGAGTGATTTTACATGTGGCGACCATCTTTAGTTCGGAATCATTTCTCATAAGGTGTTTTCAGGGGTTAGGATCTGAACCGTGTCAAAAGAAGGCTTCAAAATGCCAACGGAGGGCCTGGAAAAACCGCAATGCCAACGCCACGCTTGACACCTGGCGACACACGGCGTGCGCTTTCAGGGCACGTGGGCGTGGGAGGCGCGTTTCTGTTTACCTTCCTTTTGCTTTTCGTCTTCGGAGAGTTAATTCAAGCCACGGGAGGGTCTGAAATCGTTGAAACAGAGTTTTGCGATCAACTAAGCGACGCAGTGGGGCTGAGAGAAGCACCTGTGCGGAGACTGCATGCCTGATTACCCTCTGGAGCGCGCTTCCTGACGCCCTCCTTTTCATCTACCTGCTCTGTTCGTGCACACCTCATCTATTTAATGCCTCACCTTGTTTACTGGCTGCTGTAATAATAGGTAATGGAGGCTGAGCCGAGGGACACAACGGGATTCGCGTGGTAACGCCAGGTGAGGGAGAGGAAGCTGGCACCCGGTTTCATGCCGGATGATGGAGAGGAATTGAACGAGGGAGCCAGCACAAAAAAACCTCCCTCTGTTTCTGTTCCGCTTGGCCTTGGTGGGGCGAGGATGAGTTAGTGCTGTTTGGGCATTTAAAGAGGTAATGAGGGAGAAAGGGGTGGGAAATAGCAAATAGAGGTAAATGCTGTTTTGTATTTTTTCGTTTGTAATTTAGGATTTTTCATTGAAATGGGGGACAGAACCAAGTATAGCCCAAGTAGTCCATTTTAATTCATCGTACGTTTTAATGCATACCTGAGCATGTATAATTCTAACGTCCGTAACAAGCCTGTGCTAAACCCCCCAGCCAAGCCAACCCAACCCAACTCAAATGCAACCAAACTCAAACCGAACTGACCAGAAAGCAAACACAACCCAGTAAAAATGACAAAACCAAACTCTGTTGAGTTTAATATCAAACAAAGCGACCAAATCAAACATATAACACTGCTTACAAAGATTTAAAAAAGAATACGATTAGGATCCCACAAGAGCTGCTGATCCTGTCCATGCCCCGTCACCATCACCACGTGATTTGCCAATATTGGGTGACCATACACGCTACTGAAAGGTCAATGTGGGGGCACTCTCGTCCAGTTTGACCTGCTTCTCGTTTGCATCTCGTTTGTGTCATCAGACACCTTTCTTTGACTTTTCATTTGCTTTTCTGTTCATCTCGTTTAATGAAACAAAATCAAATACTTCTTTCTGAATTGTTTAGTATTCGTTTTGAAATTTACCCTCATTTTTTTTTTTTTTTAGCAAAAAACCTGAGCTACCAAATTAAGATCCACATTCATAACACATATCAATATCTGTTTGCTTTAAAAGATAAATCTCCGGCCTCACTCAAGCTGTTTTAATTTCATTTCAACGATTAGATTAGATGATTCGATTTTCGGTACATTTTCAGACTTTGGATTTATAGATTTATCTTTTGTTTATTAAAATACTATAGACTTATTGATTTATGTGTTTTATGTCTTCGAAAGATCTATATTTAGGATTTATATTTGATATTTTATGTGGTAACACACCAGCTCACTGCTAGTGATTCCATTTTATTATATTATATTATTATATTTGATATTTTCCCCTTTATTTTATGTCCCATTTTTAAAAAAAATATTGAACTTATTTTGTATTTGCATTATCGTATTGCAGTTCCCTTTGTCTTTTGTATTTAAATCGTTCCATTTAGTTTCTGTGTAATTTAAAAACAATTTTAAACCATTTTTAAATTCCTTTTCAAAGCTGTCTGGTTTGGGATGAAGCCCCAGTCCTGGACTGCAAATAGGGCACTGGATCTTCCAGTAAACTTATGAGAAGTATCTATTTGCTACGGGTAGATTATTTATCCCATCATGTTGTGTACATTATGTTTAGAAAACAAAAACACTTGGTAAATAAAGTCATACCTAATTAAAAGAAGTTGATCAAAAAATAATTTCACATTGACTAATGGGAAAGCCCAAATCGTTTGGCCTCGGATCCAATCATAATGGTTATTTCTAGGTTCTTGATGGTTCAGGCAGATATTTGAGGCAATAACTATGTAATAGCATCTGCAATTGAATTCGAAAGTTACACTCACGCATACCACCCAGTTAGCCTAATGAGCAGCAGCAGGAGCAGCCTGCAAGTTTTTGGCATTCAGAATGAAACTTTGAGTACGGTAGGGCCTCTTAAGACGTGTACGGAGCGCTCCTTAGATGTTCCTCGCTTCAGTGGTGAGCAACGACTGGCTCTGAAGTCGTGAACCCCGGCCCTGCTCCGTCCCGATCAAAAGACCCCGAATTCTATTTGTTTTGTTTCAAGGGAAAGAGATGAAGGGGCCAAGGTCGTCTTCAAGCGCCAAAGCGGCATTGTGCTTTCAAGCGGCCGTCCTTGGCGAGGCCTCATCTTCAGGTATGCAACCGCGGCCCCGTCCTCGACATGGGATTTATTAATATTCTCAAAGACCAAATTTTACAGGGGGACTGAAATAATGGATTGCACTTAAAAGGGGAAAAGAAGTCATTTTAGGTTAATACCATAAGCCTGTTGGACCCTATTATTGGAGGTGCCTTGCTATTGTCGTCTCAGTTCTCCTTGAGGAGATTAGCAGGCAGGGAAAAAAAGGTTTTGCAGGTTTCCAGAATGCCATCCTGCCGTTCTCCGTGGCTCGGCCTGAAATGAAAAGCTTCCCGGCGAGCAGGGAGCCTCGCGTATGAGGATCCAGATGCTAATACTCCGACCTCATTAGAACAATCAGAACTTGGAAATGGGACGCAGCCCTCTGTTTTATCCGAAGCTTTGCTCTGTGAGAGTTGGAGGGAGAAGAGAAAGGCATGGGAAGGGGATACGCTCGTAAAAAATGTGAGCTGTAATGAGCGAGGCTGTGATCCTGAAGCTTAGCGACATGTTTCTTATTGCGTTCCTCAATCAATCAGATGCATAAGAACTCCGTAATCTCTAGCAGAACAGGAGATGGAATGGAACAGCATCTGCATGGGCTTTCATACAACTCTGCGTAGCTGGAAAAGTTTCTGAGCCCTTTGGAATACCGCACAGAAGGGGAATAAAAAAAAAACGACTAGCCCATAAAACGTCACTCAGCCGACTCAAGACCAGCATAGAACGATGGCGAGTCAGTAGCTGGGACATAAACGTGAATCAGGAACTCCTGTCTGGTCAAACAGAGTAGCCTTACCCTTTACGGAAGGCAACGTTTCACACCCTGAGCAACACAAAACCCTCACCTTGCCAGAGGTGAGATACGAACCAAGAAAGCTCTGCATTGGAAACAATAATCAAAATCCCTTAACAACACACGACACAGGTACGCGACACCCCTTGTTTAGGGTTGCTTCCTGCCGTGCAGACTGTCCTCCCGTGTCCCACGTTCTCCCACGTCCTCCCTTAATCATGCAAACTAATAAATTGTAAAGAATTAATGAAGAACGGTAGAGTGAAATATGGAAGACAAGAAACCCGTCAAACCCGTATTTCTAGGCATGTTTACACTATCGGTGTTACTTTGGGGTAAAAAGCGTTGATTGCGGAGCATAATAACTTGATTCAGTGCAGGCTTTGGACCTACAGAAACGTTTGAGCTAGACTTCCATTACGTTAGCGACATTAGCCTCATAGCTCACCAGGGACGGACAGCAAACATGCTTTGGTTGATCGACTATGTGAAATTAAGCTGATTTTTCACTGCAGCATTCCTTTAAGAATCGTTTATTTCTTTCCCTTTAACCTAAGGGTATCTCCATTTCCCCATTATCCCCACTTTCCACCCCCGTCTCTTCTTTATGCCCCTTAGGCTAAGCACCTAACATCCTAACCTTACACTGCAGGACATTTCTCTTTGTTAGACTCCCTCTCTCTCCCTCTCTCTCCCTCTCTCTCTCTCTCTCTCTCTTTGTACACCCCCCACAAAAATGCCTGGAGTGTGCATCGTCCATGGGTCATTACTTTTCAAAGAAATTTAAGCACGGAACACCATGCGCCCCCACCCCACCCCCGCGATACGTAGTCCGTCATTAGGAATCTTAGCTGTCAGAGCGGAGCCATTTTTGGCGTGATATGTTTGTTGGCTCATTTCTTTTAATTTTACCTCCATTAGCTTAATTCTTTTTTAATATTTCCATCTAACGAACTTTACAGTCCATTTTGTTTCGAGTGAGCTAAGCGAGTTTTATGAAGCAGGCAGTTGGCTTTCCCATTTAGAGCGAGCCGGCCGAGACGGGCCCCGATGCTTTTGTCAGCTTATTTTTGGCACCTTAGCTTGCGGTTCTGCTTCTGTGCCTTGATTATACAAGCAAACAACTGCATGAAGTTCATTAAAAATAAGCAGCAGCTAATTAACCTGAACTACAGACAAACCGCCTCTGTCAGCCGAGATCAGTTCGGAACGTATCGAATTGTTTGGGGGGGATCGGTCCCTTTTTTTTTTTTTTTTTTTTTTTTTTGTTGCTATATTTATAGTATGTATTTATTTGCTTATTTATTTATTTCTGTGTCACTGGAGGCAGAAATGACTCGAATGCTGTCGAGATTATTTTTTACAGCTGATGATTCGCCTGGTCTTCGTAAACACAGGGCGCACGAGGCAACTTTCTTTAAAGAGGTAGACGCTTAAATGTTTGACGTAACCTCTGCGGGAGCGTTCGGGCTCATGCAGCGCACGTGTGTTACGTGTCGCCGGGGCGAGCTTGCTAAATGCACCCCGAATCGTATCTGCACGGATGCCGTATTTAGCCACAGGTCGAAAGATACGGCATTAACCCGAGCTCTGGCGGCCCTTTGTTCGCCTAATTCGCTTAATTATTTCGTATCAGCAGACGGAGCAGATAAGTTTCTCCATTCAGGTCCTTGGGGAGCGTTCCAGTTTTATTTATTTCAATATCTATCTTTCATTATCGGTTTTTAACCAATTTTCCATCGCACAGTGTCCGGCAGCATTAGCAGGCTTGGGGGGGGGGGGCTGCAGTGCAGGAAAACCAATTAGCAAATTAGCGAACGAAAGCAACATTTCTCACGGAGAGATCCACGCGATTTGACGAAGAACTGGCACGGGGCAGATGTCTTCTAACAGGGCTTCTCTCAAGTGACCAAGGATCGGTGGGTAGATCTTCAGATCTTCAGAGTTTTAGTTATGGTGGAAACAAAGGTTATTTCAATCTTCAAATTCAAAAGTACAGGTTGCAGTTTTTCAACTTCATGGTGCCACCAGCCGCATGGATGATTTGGCTTGGATGATGAGGAGATGTGGTAGGTCAAGAACCAATCTTCACACACCTAGATCTCACAGAGCAGCTGGTTTGAACCCAGAGATACTGACCTTGCCCTCTGAGAGCACGGAATGCAAAGTCAGCTCGTATGCACATCCTGGAGAAGGTTCAGTAGATTTTATTTCTCCAGGTGCTCTAGGGCGCTCCTAGTCCAATCCACAGGCCCAGTCTCCCAGATTTGAGGGAGTCCGGAAATCAAACATTGGGAGTCTAGGTTTGTCTGGACTTGGAAATGTGTCGCATGGAGGAAAAATTGCTCTGGGAAATTTCCCTCTGCCCAGCCCTGTGGTGGACTGCTGACTGGTCGAAGCCAAAACATTACCCAGGTCTCATTTGTGCTGCCAAGACTTGACACAACAAGCCATGGACCCGGCAAGACCTCTGAAGGTCCTGTGGTATTTCATACCAAAACCGGGGGAGCAGATCCATTGAGAATCCATGTTGGCATGTGTGTATGTATGAGAAGAAAGCACGCCCCCATGCCCTCTTTCTGGTTTTTCAGGGCACTTAATTACTCTCGAGGCAGGTTACTGATCCTTCTCCGACGCGGTGCCACGTTAGGTGGTGTGGTTTTGCTGTCAAAGATCTCCACTCACATGCTCTGACTCGACTCCCAAATCCAGGTCACACTGCCAAGAGCGTACACACGACTCCATCTCTGCCTGTTCCCTGGAGGAGTGGGGGGCCAGGCTGGCACAAACACACAGTAATTAGAACTTTTACACAATTGGCAAGATCCGAAAGTTGAAAAAATGAAAGTTACGTTGTAGCTTCTGAAGTCAAACTATGATGATTATTATTATAATTACTATAATGATGATGATGATGATTATTATTAATATTATTATATGATGCTAATGATGATTATTGTAATTATGATGACGATGATGATTTTTATTACTATGATTATTATTATTATTATTATGAAAATTATTATTATTATTATTAAAATTATTATTATACTATGATAATTATTATAATAATTATGATGATGATGATAATTATTATTATTAATATTATTATATGATGCTAATGATGATTATAGTAATTATGATGATGATGATTTTTATTACTATTATTATTATTATTATTATCATTATATTATGATGATTATTATTATTATAATTACTATGATGATGATTGTGATAACGATGATGATGATGATTATTATTATTATTATTATTATATGATGATGATTATTATAATTATGATGATGATGATTATTGTTTATTATTATTTAGCTTGTGAAGGAATAAAAAAACAACTTTTATTAGAGAGTAGCTTGGGAGCTAGCATAGCTAGCCAGTTAGCTAACCTAGCTAAAATGAAAGTTACGTCGCAGCTTCTGAAGTCAAAAACAATTCCTTATATATTCACCTAGCTAATTGGTTTCAGGAACTAAGTTAATGAAGGACCTTTTGAAGCCTGCTCTGTCGCTTCTGACTGAAATGAACCGCTACGTCCTTGCGGCTAGTAATTAGCTATAAATACCATACATCTGCCCATGGATCCATATGTTTTTCAAGCTAGATAGCGAACGGTAGGCTACTATTGTTCTACCTGTGCAGCATGCTAGCGTTATGGCTCAACACGTTGAGGAATAAGGATGATGTTTAAGCTTGACGTCTCCATCCCAGTGGTGTTAATTTGTGCTTACACACTCTCACACACCAGGCCTGACAGGATCCTCACTGTGAGGTAATAAGCAATAACCATAAAGCAGCCTTATTGACTTCAAGGACACATGTTGTAATTGTGAATCATAATAAAAAAAAAAAACTTTGACATCTCCTTCCTAAAGTGTGTTGCACTAATTCAGGCTCGAATAAAAATGACTGTTATTATCTTTGAATAAAAGTTTGAGTCTCTCCCTCGCTGAAACGTGGCATAATTATGGCCCCCCGTATCATTTGGGAGCCAGGGCGAAATGGGCAAAGGCATCAATTGAATGGCAGCGAGTTCATTTAGGAGAGCCATCAGTTAAACGAGGCTCATCGCGCTATCAGTAAGCCACGCTCGTCTCATCTGACAGGTGGACGACTTTAAGACACATTAGAGCATATGCCACCCATTTGCCCATCCTTCCCCATTCCCTTCGCCCCTAATGGTGGAGGAGAGGAGCGAGACACTTACCGTCCCCTTCAGCAATCCACCCTCCAATCTGCAGAGCTTAATGGAACTTAATGTGAGCTCGATGAAGATCTGAGGTTCGTCATCAGGCCTTATAGAGTCCAGAATGATTCAAAGTGCTGATCATAATGATCTGGATTAGCTTAGGTTCACACTGAAAACATGAAAAATGTTACCTTTAATTAAGGTACCGTTATTCCACAGGAAATAATAACAGGTTATTGGTGGAAATGTTTGTGTTTGTTTTTTTGTTACCTATACCGTTACTGATTGGTTCTGAATCAAAAGAGCAAGAGCTTTAAGAAAATTCGAATTCTAAAATGCATCATTTGGTTTTAAATGCAAATGAAAGTGTTTATTTCTTACTTCCATCCAGTTCTTTTTCTTTCTTTTTCTTTACTTTAGCTTTGTTTACCTGCATATAGGTTTCGTTACGTTCCTTCTTTGTTTTTGTCTATCCTTATTGGTAGGATTTTTACTGTTTCTTTCTTTTCTTTTTTCCTTCTTTCCTTCCATTCATTTACTTTCTTTCTTTTTTTTTTAGATTTCCTTAATTTCCTTTGCTTGCTTTCTTACTCGTTCATTGGGTCAATCTTATTTACTTTTCCTTTTCTTTCTATATTTTATTTCCCCGGCTAATTCTTTCTTCGCTGATTCTTTCTTTATTTTTCCTTTTCCTTTCTTTCTTCCTTGCATCCTTTCATCCTTTCGTTCGTTCTTTCTTACTTTTTTCTTTCACTGTTACCTCTTTCCGTCCTTCGTTCTTTCCTAAGTGCCTTCTGTTTTCTCTGACTGTTTTATTGCTTTATACTTTCACCCTTTCTTTCTCGGTCTATTTTTTGTTTTTCTTTTGGCCTCTATTATCCCAGTCTTCCTCTTATTCTTATCGTATTTCATGCACTGATTTTTATTAGTTGTGATTCTTTATACTCCATTTTTTAGCAGTTGGAGTTTCATTTCAGTAAGTTAGATATATTTGTTGGTTTCTGCTAGTTACGTAGTCTAGTAATGATTAAGTATACTTTAGTTTAAACTGCTCACCCACATGAGTTTTAGTTTGACTCTGACAGACACACCTCTGCTCTCTATCATAACTTTTGTGCATGGCTTGTTTTTACTGCTGCTCTCCATCTCATTTGCGCTTTCCTTTGCTCATGTGAATCTCTGCATCATTCCCTGCTTTTCTCTTTTGATCCTGATCCATTTAGTTCCCTCTAAATCAATCAATCAATCGATCAGTCAATCAATCAGCCAGTATTGAACAGTTGTGCGTGCTGGTCTGATTTTAGCACTTGGGTTCGCGTTCAGTATGGATCCTTTCTCATGTCATGTTTATAATGCCGTGACACACGCATTACAATAAGTCACTTTAATTCCATTTGCTAAGTATGACAACATTAGCATATCCATTTCATTAGCGGCGTTCGTTAAGGCGCTCCTCTTTTAATCACCTCTCTGCGTATTTACCCCTCTCCTGCAGAAACGCCTGCTCGCTCGCTTCTCCTCTTTTTGTTTGCTCCTAATGAGATGTTTTCTCCTCTCCGCCTCTCGCAGACGAGCCGACGACCGCCACGCCGTCTGTCTCTTTTGCGCCACAACAAAGGTATCATCGCGTTTATTCATCTTCATTACGACTGAGTGTGAACTCCGACTCCTCCTGCTCCTCTCAGCTAAATGAAGCATGCTTTAGCTCCCTCCAGAGTCACGACTCGCGACGCCGAAGCTTGACGTTCAGACGCCGTTCATTGTGAGACGCCTAATGGACTCCATTCGAATGCAACTTCATATTAAGGCTCATAGATTTTGTCAGTAATATATTAATTGAAACAGAGGCGTCATTGTTTGCCGTTTTGACACCCGGTTCAATTAGAACGCCATTTAGAGAGTAATAAATTGTTCTCAATACAGTTTTTTAATGCAAGCTTTATTGTCCTGAATAAAAGCTCATCAGCCTCATTTATAAATTCAATACATTTTCCATCCTTATTTCCTCTTGTTATCTCTGTCACTGACTCTTAAGTGGATGAGTAGCGACAACAACAGACTCGACTCGAAAAACCTATTTATTTTTTAACCAACACAACCCTCATCAGAGTGAAAAAGAACTTCTATGAAGAAGACTGTAAGGTCCGTCTGATGGGGATTCATCACGCAGCAATACAATCAGACCCTTTTGTAGAGGTTTTATTACAGGTTTGCGCCCACTTACCAAAGAACATCTGAGTAGACGGATTGCCTTGGTGTCCTTCTGTGAACCCTCTATTTATCAATCATATGGGATGTGCTCTGAACCCACCATATTTTGGACAAATGCTTACCAAAATGGATTGGTGATGATTCCAATGACTGCAGTGCCCTTCAGATTGATTTTTCTGTCCCTATCCAGGATAATGGTAACACTGATATGGGGCTCTCAATGAAGGCATCTGATAAAAGTCTAGCAGATGGACTGGCTTGATGCAATGCCCATAATTTGGGTTCTGAACCAACCACATTCTTTATCAGTGGTTAACAAAAATGGAAGAATGATGTTACCTTGGTGCAATGCCCCTATATCCACTCCCAACCATTACAACATTTTGACCCTTTGTGCGTCTCTTACCCCTTCTCTTCAGCATTCTTTTCACATCCCTAAAACGTTTCCTTGTCAATCGTGTATTCTTGCCTCTTGCAAAAAATCTTTTCTGATATTCCGCCATTCTGGTTTTTAATTCTGTTTGATTTGATATACTCTTATCCATAGCCCTTTCTGGGGTGCTTCCTTCAGTATCCCTTCCATGCCCCACTAAAATACCAATAGGTGAACTTTTAAATGAACTGCTTGTCTCCTTGTCCATGGTTTGCTCTGGAGGCACCACATTCTTCAACTGGATAAATTTATGATTGCAAACACAGCAGTCTGATCTTCTGATTTGTTTCGGTTCAACCCAATATGCCATTGTTCACGTCCCCAAGGAGTACCAGTTGGTTGCTGCGCTTCCATGGATTGTCCCCCTGTATTGTATCCATAGTGTATGCGCAACTCTTTTCCAGGTTTGTGGGCTGTGAAATCAGTACATTCTCTAAAGGATTAACCAAAGATCCCAAAGACGACAGGGTATTTCTGATGGATTTTTTAAAAAAGTGCAACGCAAAACTGAGGTGGCAATACCTTACGCTCAGCATCTATAGTATGGCGTTCCTTGCAAAGGGTAATTTTTTAAAAAGATAGCCATCATGACATTGTTCGGTGCTGGATACGTGCTGGGTCTCGTGGTACGTCCAGGTCAAGGGAGTTATGGGATTTGTACACAGAGTCCATAAGCTTGACAGACAGTTTTACACCAGGCGTTCTATCAAGTCCCAAAAGCAAACCAATAATAATAAACAACTCTAACAGAATTAGTGGCTGATGCCCTGGCATGGGAAGACACATGAGCAGGATCTTGTCTTCTGACCCAGTACAACATCCAATAAAACATAGTGCTGGTGCCAGGAACAGAATGCAAACCCACAACCAATAGACAGAGGCAGAATATGAACCATGGTAGCTCAATAGGCAGAGGAGTATTTGAGGTCATATCCTGTCTCTGTCAAGGTACAGTCTGTCTGTGGGTTAGGGGGCCATGTTCAGCATGTCTCTGGTCAGGGTGATGGATTTGTGGTCATATGGCACGGAGCAGAAGTCAGCCTTGTGATCGTTCTTTAGATGAATGGATGATTGACTGAGGAGCAATGCCATTCAATACGATTCATATATAAGTCATATTTATTTGTGAGCAAAAGTGTTTGGAAAAATGCTTTATTATAAAACGTTCTGAGGTATTTGTTGTTGTGCAAAGAAAGTAGTCTCCCAGCACGCAGTAAGCGCTGGTGGTTGAACTCCCAGTGGGAAGCGGAGACGTGCACTCAGTCACCAAAGAACCCGTTTTACATTTAAAATGCTTCTGAGCCGGGGTGACGTGTCCCCTGAATAATGCAAAGCAGTCCACTGCACTGAGCAAAATTCATTTTTAATTACTTAAAGTGACTAATATCTAGGTCTTACACTGCTTATTTAGCAATGTTACCATTACGAACGCTTGTTTGTTTTTGTCAGCGACACACACACAAGGTTACATCGATACACAAGGTCATCTCAAGACCACTCACATATACACTGCTGACAAAAATGAGAAGAAATTTTTATTATGGATCATTTCATTTTGAAGTATCCCCTAATTTTGGTGAGCTCTATACGTACACCGCATGCACACACATGTCTTTGGACTGTGCGAGGAAACCCGAGTAACCGGAGTAAACCCACGCAGACACGGGGAGACTCCACACAGAAAGGACCCAGGGCTCTGACCCATCATGGGATGAATCTGAATCTCCACAGGAACTCTGGCAGCCCTGTACGTTGTGGTGCTCCCATTCTTGATCGACATCTTGTTGGAGATCTTTTGGAGGTCAGGGCAACACAGGAACTCTTATGTCACGCTCTTCAAACCAATAAAAAGGCCACAGCATTTGGTAAATACAATTACTTTTACAAATGTCTATTAAGCTTATTCGTTATTTCAGGTTCTTATTATCCAGTAGCGACTCCAGCATCAGCCAGGCTCTGAAGACTTTGCACATCATTGACATGGGATTTTAGTCCAGATTTTAAATCGTCAGGTAATCCGTTTGGCCCAGGGGCAAAATTTGATCCATGTACAGGAGAAAAAAGCTGATGGGGTCATTTGTAGGGTATTTAGTCCTATAAGAGGAGTATCTTTTATTAAAGTGTTAATATAAGCTTTGATTACTTGTTAACAAATAAACTTGGTTATGCCTCATGTGGCTTTATAACAGCACCAATCTTTGAGAGTTTGAGGAATCCAATACGGCAAAATTGTCTAACTAACTGGGAGCATGTTGTTACCTTTGACTTGCAGCTTTAAATGGGACCAATGGGGTGCATCTTCCTTTTATGGGATCCTTTTGCTTTGGTCAGTGATGGTTCCTCTTCTGAGCAGCAATCAGTGATGTTCCATTCATTCATCTGTGTCATCGAGGGATGCAGTGTTCAATCGGATTATGGTGTTGTTATTAGATAGCTTATCATGAGATCATGGATATGGAGCTTATTAGTCTTTGCAAAGTTGCACTACATGGATTATTCAAAATAATCAGAAATGCTGCAGGCTGCACAACCTTTCCAATGTACTTCCTCTTGAAATTGGTATTTGGTGAACGGCCAAGGTAAGTTACACAGAGGTTAGCTTCTGAGTCATGAAGAAACTTTGATGAACCAAGAAATCTGGACTGCGAGGTGTAAAAGGGTAAAAAGTTAAAAGTGGAGAATTGTGGAAGTCAAAAATAGCCCATTAATCAATGTAACCCGGTGCTTAGCGCTCCACCCCCTCGGTTTTCCCTCACTCTCGCTCTCTCTGTGACTTCCTGGAGTACAATGATAGAAGTTTTTCATTTTCAGCTCACCCAACGTCCCAGCAGATGTAGGTGGATTTTGTAGGAGGGAGATCCTGGCCAAATGCAGCACCTAACCTTACTGTAGCATCAGCTAATGCTAAAAACAGCACAGGTCTGAATCATGCACGGATCGTGCTGATTATACGACTGAAAGAAACTGAAACCATTTCCTTCCAATCCTCCAATTGTGGCTTTATTAGATCAAAGCCTCTTTCAGGGGTTGCCAAATCACTGATATGTGACTTTTTCGTTTGAAGCCGAGGCACGTTTGGGCAACGTAGAATTGCTTTTGGCTCTGTTTTATCACTTCGATTAAGCCTAATGAGAGAGTGAAGAAGTGTTTATGGCGGTCCTCAAACTTGGCTCGGTGTGCTGCGATTTTCATCAAAGGTGACAAGAACTTAAGCGAGTCCAGATGAGTTTTACTGAGAGAGAGGCAGAGAGAGAGCGACCTGATCCTCGTTAGTGAAGCAGCACTCGGCACGTGGCACACACACCTTTCCTTTCTCATGATGTGTGTGTGTGTGTGTGTGTGTGTGTGTGTGTGTGTGTGTGTGTGTGCGCGCATGCTCATGTGCGGTTAGCTGCAGATCCAGGAGGCCTTATTTGGAGCATGAGTGTGGGTGTATTTACTTTAGACAGACTGTCATCTAAAGCTCTGGCTTAGAACAAAAATTATTTACTTTCCGACCTTTATTCGGTAGAAATATTCTTGATTGAAGAAAAGACAGAAACGACAAAGGCTGTAAAGAAAGCAACGAAACCCCAAAATATGGCAAGAGCAATGAAGGAAGAAAAGGTAAAGAAAGAAAGGGAGAAAGAAGGAAGGAAATAAAGAAATAAAGAAGCAAAGAAGGAAAGGAAAAAAGGAAAGAAAGAAAGAAAGAAAGAAAGAAAGAAAGAAAGAAAGAAAGAAAGAAAGAAAGAAAGAAAGAAAGCAATTAAGGAAGAAGGAAGGAAGGAAAGAAAGAAGGAAAGAAGAAAAGAA
>JAUZST010000848.1:0-10565 GCA_034779995.1 Parotocinclus haroldoi
ACACACACACACACACACACACACACACACACACACACACACACACACACACACACACACAGTCACACACTAAGGGCAACTTTAGAGACACCAATGAACCTAAAATGCATGTATTTGGATTGTGGGAGGAAACCAGAGTACCCGGAGTAAGTCCATGCACACAGACCCAGGCTGTTCCACTCTGGGACTGAACCCAGGACATTCTTGCTGTGAGGCAGAGGAGCTACCCAACCGAACCACCAAGCCACCAAGCTGCCCACACAGTTAGGGGATATTTCAAAATGAAATATCCCATCATTAAATATCTCCTGAGTTTTGCAAACATCGTAAGTGGTTTTATTACAAAAAGACTTTTTGCACACATATTTTCGCTTTACAATCAATTCTATTTAAGGTTAGAGTTACTGAAATTGGTTTAATTACTTAACTCCATCTGTTCTGATATGCTGGTCTTTCCTAAAGACTACAAAAAACTATTGTGCAAGGAGGAGTTGCTACTAGAATTCTACTGGGTTCTAATATGTAAATGAAAACAACATAGAGCGAATCCTAACAATAAGCAATCTGTACCACGAGTGACCCCCAAAGTGCAGTTTCTTTGACTAATGTGATCGCTCCCAGTCGTGCCAGGGTGAGATTAGCTGATCTGTGCTCTAGCACGCTTGAGGAGGTGGGCGTTCACTGGACTCATATAGTGTGCTCACGAATTGCATGTGATCGCAGAAACAGCATCAACTGCCTCCATAAAAATATTCCTATAAGTTCAGGATGCGAAGCTGAAAACCAGTGTGTCACATAATCAGTAAATGTATTATGACGCTTATAAGGGAAAGCAAAAATAGGCACAAATGTATGTGATTAGCTAAGCATCATAACCCTCACCCTATTAACTATGATATGACTGAGAGGTGAAAATGGGGCAGACCTTCTCGTTGTGTGGCGACAAAGCTATCCATAAAGCCACCCTGTTTTAAGATTTGAAGAAGGTGGCACTTCATCAACCTAACGCACATGTCTTTGGACTGTGGGAGAAAACCCACGCAGACAGTGGGAATGCAGACTCCACACATAAAGGGCCCAGGCTGTTCCTTCCTGGGATTGAACCCAGGACCTTCTTGCTGTGAGGCAGCAGTGCTTCCCACCGAGCCACCGTACTACCCTGTTTTAAGATTATATTTGAGAATAAACTTTATAAATGTTTCCTAATTAAGGTCTGTGTTAAAGCAGGTAATGGTGAGGTATATTACGTAATTTACTGACTTGGTAAATGTTTAAGATTATAAAAGAAAAGCTCAACTAGGCTAGGCAGCTAGAAAGGTTTCTTGTGACCTAGTGTTCCATAGACAGCCTATACAAATGAACTTTAAAAATGCATATCACTTTTATCTGCAACCACAGATCATTTTTATGCTGAGTACAACCAGTAATACACACTACATAACAGTACATGTGAGCAATAATACCAACAACCCATTTAAAATACAGCCAGTATACTAAATAAACACTCAAACATGACAACTATTAAGAAGACTTGTTTGAATTCTAAAAGTTCTACAAAACATAAAGTGTCTTAACGCTTAATTAACTAACTAGTCATGTGTCATTCTTAATATTCAAATGTTTGTCATGAAATTCCAAATGATGCGTCATAATGCATTTTCCACTTGCACAATTTAAGTCGTTCCTGTATAGCTGGAAGCTGAGTTATGTGACTCAGTGTCATGAGCTCAGCAAACAGAGGAAATAACTTCACAAAGCCCCACTGTTCTCATATCACAGTCTGGGTGACAACATATCATACACTGGGTGATTGTTAAATACCTAAAATAGGCTATTTATATCAATAGTGTACACTGTTACTACTTAAATTCTAAATTAAAGCCAATAACCTCTGAATGATTTCATGGGATGCAAGTAAAATACATCATACAACATGCATGATAGTTTCATGCTTATCTGCAAATTGCACAAAAAGATACACAAGTACTTCTGTGATCAGTAAGTCTTATGCATGCTTACTATTCAAGCACTGAATGCCATTTAAGTCTGTTGTGACAGATCTGTTTGTGTTTGTGGCTCTGTTATTGCCACTAAATTGGGAATAAAGGTATTGTGTTGTAAGGTTTGTGGGTGGAACAGTGGTTAGCACTGTTGCCGTAACGCTCTGGAGTTCCCGGGTTAAATATTTGGCCAGAATATTACCAGTCTTGCACCTGCAATAATTTCCTCTGGGTTTTTGTGTTTCCTCCCACATCCTAAAGAAATGTGTTAAATCAGCTATTTTCAATAAAGTTTCCCAGTGTAAGGTAGTGGGTGTACCCTGCAATTTGCCCCCTTTTGCTGCTGGTTAGATCCTAGCTCTTTACAGCTCTGAATTGGAGTATGTGTGTAGGAAAATGAATGAATTTGTGTGGATAGTTTGCCAGGTGTGTAATTATTGTCCTAATGCTTAGTTTATTGTAAATGAAGTGTGGGCCTGTACTCTACTGATAGCTCGAGGAAGCTCTGTGGGAACAAGTTACAGTGGGACAAAAAAGTATTTAATCAGTCACTGACTGCGCAAGTTCTCCTTTCATCATGGGTACACTTCAACTATGAGAGACAAAATGAGAAAAAAATCCAGGAAATGACACTGTAGGATTTTTAAAGAATTTATTTGTAAATTATGGTAGAACATAAGTATTTGGTCACCCACAAACAAGATATTTGGCTCTCACAACCCTGTACATTAACCTGTATTAATGGAACCTGTTGGACCTCGTTCTGTATCTGTATAAAAGGCACCTGTCCACAGCCACAAACAGTCACACTCCAAACTCAACCATGACCAAGACCATAGAGCTATCAAAGGAGACCAGGAAGAAAATTGTAGACCTGCACCAGGCGGGGAAGAGTAAATCTACAACAGGCAAGCAGGTTGGTGTGAATAAATCAGCTGTGCAAGCAATTGTAAGAAAATGGAAGATGCAAGATTTCATCCCATGGGGTCAAAACGATCATAAAAACGGTGAGCAAAACGTACAGAACTACGTGAAGGGACCTGATGAATGACCTGCAGAGAGCCGGGACCAAAGTAACAAAGGCTACCATCAGTACCACACTACGCTGAAAGGGATTCAAATCCAGAAGAGGACTGGGAGAATATCATGGGATCAGATGAAACCAAAATAGAACTTTTTGGTAAAAAACTCAACTCGTCGTGTTTGGAGGAAGGAGAATGCTGAAAAGTAGGATTCTAAGTAGAATAACTTGCACATTCAATGGCTGACTTTTTTCCCCACTGTAAGACACTGGTTGGGAGTGATGTTCTAAGTAATGTTCTGCTGGGAATGGCTAGGTCCATGCATTCCTGTGCACGTGATGTAAGCCATCATAAAGGGATGGACATGGTCAGCAGCTATACTATGGCAGGCTGTGGCTTTTAAACAATGTTCAACTGGTATTATGGGACCAAAGTGTTGCAAGACTCACCTTTGCACTCAAATTAGCAGCCTGAACCTTTTAGGCAAGCTGGATCCATGCTTTCATGTTGTTTATGCCAAAGTCTCGCCCATCTGTATGTCGCAGCAGAACTCAAGACTCATCAGACCAGGCAACATTTTTTCCAATCTTCTATTATCCAATTGTTTGCTCACTGTTGATGCCCCATGTGATGCTGGTAAATCGGTGAGACTATACACGTTCCATTTAACACATGATGGTTCTTGGCTTATGTTAATTAGAGCTGGTCTCTCTATGGTTTACCTTAAACTCACTTAGTCTTGGTGGTGAAGCTAGGTGACCTGCATACCAGTGTTTAAATCACAGCACATGCACTATTTGCTGTATTTTAGTAAAGTGGTTAACCAGCATGCCACCATACCACAATCCAGTTCCTGGGAACATCAAGTTATGTTCATTCAAACAGCTTCACAGCTATGTAGGTCCACAGCCCTAACTGAGCAAGCCTATCCAGGAAAGACTACTGTGAGATTTCATAGTAAAACTGTAAATTGCTTGCCGGTTTAATTTGAACTTTCAAAGTATGACCATACATTTCACAGTTCTACTATGAATTTTTGATTCATGGTTCTACTGTCAGATTTCACACTTCTTTCAAACTTGGTTAACTATGAAGTGACCATAAATTATGTCACAGTTCTACTATGAATTGTGATGGTCATTTGTCATGGTTCTACTGTCACATTTTACAGTACATGCTTTTCCTGGGTAGGAAAACAGTGGCAATGAAAACTTACTAGAAAGTCAAAAGGAAAAAAACCTTTGAAGGAACAAGGAAATTGACCAAATCTTATAGGGCAGCCTATATTATATGGACATGACTACCACCATAACATATATGTGACCATATATCACAGCATTATCAGAATACCCAGAAAAAAGTATGACATTTGTCAGTTAAATATTGTAATCAAATTTTATAATCACATATTAATAGTAAAACTGTGAAAGTTCACATTACAAAAATCTCAAAGTAAATGTATTCTGGGATAGCTATCAGTACATAGTAGTTAAAAAACCTGCATGCTGTGACCAACAGCCCCAAATCATCCCATTTTGGTTACAAGCATACTAACTGATGAAAAACACAACGTTGTTGTTGTTGTTGTTGTTGTTGTTTTAGCACGGTAACTGACTGGCTAACGTAGAGTTTTAGCGAATACTAACATCCTAACATTTCTTACAGACCCCATGAGTCTTCTCAGCTGAGCAGCCGCGAAAGGGTTAAACAGTAGGAGGCACGTTGCGGATTTGGGTGGAGTGAACTTGGACATAGTAGTGTTACTTTTTTCTCTAGTAATTGGCTTGTTCTTTAGTCCAAGTTATAGTAACAGTGAGATAAACGGCCACATGTTGTATTACGTCTGATAGTCTTGCATGTATTTGCGCATGACGGCGTAGGCGAACATGGGGGATGTCAGTGAGGAGTCTCTACTGGATTATTTCTACTCCTCAGGAGGGAAAGTTAAAAATGCCGAGTTGTTAAAGACTTACAAGCAGTTTGTAAACCATAGCGATATGCAGCTACGTGGTGAGTAATAAATATTTGCTGTTTTTTAAATCCGCTTTTCTGTCACTGATGGCGATGCTGTTTCCCGCTACCTGAAGCTGGCATTCCCTGCCACTCCTTTTTACAGCCTTTCTGAAATGTATTCGCTAATGTCACATTTCTCACTGTTGTCCATTTTATCAGTCAGTCTAGATGAGCTTATTTTAAAGCCAAAAACACAGCATAGCGAACATCTGCTTTACATTAAAAGTCTGGGTGAGCAGATAAGGTTACAGCGGGTATTCTGTCATTTCCGTTCGGCCTCGTGTGCACAAAAATGCCCACAGTGTGTTGGATTAAAACATGTACTGTGTTGATTTGTGCCCCACATCGCTCCACTAAAACATCTGTGAGAGTTGATTCAGCACTGAAGCTTGATCATGGGAGCGTAAAACCTCCCATTCATTGACGTCAGCGTTAAAATGTAAGAGTAGGACCGTTAAGTAATGAGAATTTAACAACACTGATGTGCGTCAGTTTATATTAAAGGAATACTCCAACGATTAAACTAATCTCTGTCTATCAGATAGTGCTTCTGTAAAATGATTATTATATGACAAACTTTCTATTTTTCCCTTTAAAAAAGAAAAATAAAAGAAAAACACTAACCAGAACATGATCTGTTGTGGACAGGCACTTAGTCTGGGTGTCTGGGCTGTGGTGGCACAGTCTTTAAGGTACATCACTATTGAAAAAAAAATGTTGTGTGTTCAAATCCTAGCCCTGCCAAGCTGCTAATGTTGGGTCCTTGAGCAAGGCCCCAAACCTCAACCTTGGGTTGAGCCTTATATCTCTGAAATGTTAATCTACTTGATTAATACAATGACTCTAGCTACTGATTTCAAATGCAGCAACACGCCTGGTTTTCAGTTTACCAACTTTCATGTAAACCTACAGTTTGCTTCCCTTAACTGGCTCCCTGTGTTTTTAAATACTGATCTTCAACTAAAGAAACTCTTCAAAAATGTGCCTCTTCTTATCTAAATGCTCGGATCAAACTCTGCTCTCTGTACATTGCAGAGAACTTCACCTGTATACCTGAGTCTCTTGCCATCATCATAGGACAACTGAAGATTTGAATTTCCACTCAATACTTAAGAGAAGGGTGTACAACACTTTCACATTTATCTAAATAACAGAGTTGTTATTGCTCCTTTCCATTCTGATTGTTCTGATCAAATCCTAACATGGATTTTAGCGGAATGGTGTTGGTAACCTGCAGGCTATATGTATTAGCAAAAAAAAAAAAATCAGATTAAATGATCAAATTTGGAAAGCACTTTTACTGTTTCTTATGGGTAAATTCCTGTCTTGTTTTGCAAGTTCATTGATGTCACATAATAATATTTTGCTAGGGACTAGTTGCTCACCTGTCCTTTTATCTTCATATTGAACAGGGCTTTGCTTCTCTACCTTGTTCACTCTCCTCATGCATCTCTTTTATTTGCATTCGCTCAGAGGATCAAAGTGGATTGTGTAGGTAGAGACACACATTTCGCAGAGGGTTTGATTTCTTAGACTGAGTTTAAGGTGTCAATGCTAGTGGTTGGACACTTGGGGTACAGTACTACAATACCTTATGTGTTATATCATATTATAATTTAATGACAGGTGTTTGGATAGCTGACAGAAATGTACAGAGAAATTGAAACCAAGT
Source organism: Parotocinclus haroldoi (assembly GCA_034779995.1). Taxonomy (NCBI): domain Eukaryota; kingdom Metazoa; phylum Chordata; class Actinopteri; order Siluriformes; family Loricariidae; genus Parotocinclus; species Parotocinclus haroldoi. The sequence continues at coordinate 6,708 of JAUZST010000848.1, forward strand.
TACCCCACCCCTATTTTACTATATACTGAAAAAATAATCCTGTTTTACACAAAGGAGGGTCTGGAGCCAAAACCAGTAGCGGTACACCCTGGACAGTATGCTAGTCCATTGCAGGGTTCTAGTTCATTGAACACACCAAGCCTACACCCATTATTTAAATCTAGGACTTCAGGAAGTGTTATTTCCTGTAGCTTCCTTTTACCACCAAGACACCAGAACCGCTTAATCTATAATACTTTTAACAATAGTCACCATTGTTTCGGTCCTTGTTTAGCACAATATTAAGAAATAACACAATTGTGCAACACAAAGTCTTGCACAAACAAAACAGACTGAAATGAAGGAATAGCTCTATTTTTCGAAGAACCAGATGTTGGAAGTATCCAGATAAGATAAGATCATTGTGAGGGGTAATGCATGTGACTCCAGATAATGAGTGTATTAAGATGAGTGTGTCCAATCTAGTATGTCCGGGCATGAGAATGAAAGCTGGCCACAATGGTACACTTACAGCTACATACCACAGCATAGAGTTCTATGTTGTTATGTTGTTCAATTCAACTTTCCAGCACTTTAGAGTTTAGGATTAGGTTTTATGCTTTCCATACGGTTCTGTATATTGATACACAGTCAGAACCAGAGGTCTACTATAATACATACAGTAACACAACCACAAATACTTCCCCTGAAAAACAATCCTGTCAATAACTACAGCTTTAAAGCTTATATTTACAAATCCATGTTGAGTAAAATGTGCATTGATTAACGATGCATTATGGCATGATGCATTGCAATGCAAAAATATCATCTAATGCTATTGCATTCTTTTAACACCATAATGCAAACATACATCATGCTCGCATGTAAGTTTAAAACTTTTAATTATTATGAACTTATTATTCAATTATTATTTTAATTAATTAATTTCTAATTATGCAATAATACACAAGAGAGGGTGCTATAATGTGAGTTAATGGCACTGGAGCACGAGGAATGAACCTCCAGTATGTTATTGAAATTATATCACAGCTCTCATTTATTGTTCATTTTCAAGTGTATTTATCAGTATACTGCAGGGTAAAATAGTTCTGTCAAGTCCTATCAGGTCCCCCTGCTGCTAAAACATCATAATCAGACTAAGCCCTTTAGTGATTATAGCTGAGGAACATAATTTCCCAATAACCGTTTATTATACAGGCGATGAAAACAAATTTATTGATTGTGAAGCTTTAATTATAAAATGGGTTAGGTTTATAAGGTTTATACGACATAAAGCTAGATTTCCATTATAATTTATGTTACTTGATTAGTGATTAAAAATTGCTCAATGTTAATATTATCAGTTGAAAATGTAAAAGGAGAGTTTTACAGTATCAGCAGCATTGTTGGGTTGTTGGACCTTAACAGATCCATGAATGATCATCTGATCAGCTGCCTATGGTGTTTAATGAAAGACACAGATTAACACTAGCAAACAATGTCTGATAGAAAATAATTAACAACGGAGATGATCAAACCAACAAAACTTTGGAGTGATCCATGAAAACGACGTTTTCTTTGATGGGATGAAAACCTACTTCAATGTCTTTGATCTTCTGCCGAGCTGTGAATACATTAGGAGCCCAGGATGGTTGATTTACTGTATTAGCTTTGTTTCTCTTTTACCTGCATAATAATCTTGCTGCTTTGCAATGGATAGTGTTGTTACTAGGTGAAATGTGTGTGTAGGAGCAATGCTTGAAGAGCTGTGATCAGACTACCATTGCCATGCAATATTGGAACTCTTAGAACGTTGTTCAGCCAATCAAATTGCGGGGTCAGGGGTCAGGTGTAATTTATTTTACAACTGCTTACAATAATTAGGGGATATTTTGAAAAGCTATATGAAGTGATTAAAAAAAGAAGCATTTTTATGTTTATCTGTTTGAACATACTTTGTAGTGTATTCAATTGAACATAGGTTGAAAAGGATTTGTAATCATTGTATTCTGGTTTTATTTATGTTTTATATAACGTCCCATCTTCATTGGAATTGGGGTTGTATTTCATTAAACAAGATAATCAGAACGCAAATGAAAAGTCACAGAAAGTTGTTTGTTTACACAAATTAGATGCAAACTCAATTATCACGATTGAGTAACGTGATATATTCATGGGGGTGAACAGAAGAATGTAAAACTGGATGAGAGTGCCATAAGTTAACTGTCCAGTAGGGTTTATGGTCACCCAAGACGGTCAAAATACACTGACAGTGACAATGGCATGGACAGGATACAATTGTCCAGCAGTTATTGTGCGATCCTCTTCATATTCATTTTGAAATATCCCCTAATTTTTGTCAGCAGTTTAATTACTGTTACAATATGTGGTTTAGGAACCAGGGATGCGGGAAGGTAGGAACCCCATGATGTATAATAATAATGGGGATAATGGGGATATAATAATAACACCTGCGAGTAAGCACGTCGAGTGGCATGCGGGAGACCATCCACCGGTGGAGACATAGGCCCAGTCGATGGAAAGGTTGTGAGCCCGCAGCTTGACCCAGGACAACCTGCATGTGCGGGGAGTGGGCTACGAGGATCGAGAGCCGTTCCCGATGCCGTCCCACTCAGAGCGTCAGGGGACGGGTCCAGTGGGTAATAGGGCCCCCTAGGAGCTGCCACCCATCGACCCCACAGACTGACATGAGGGTTGAAAGGCGCTCCAGGGGTAAACCGAGGCGTTGGGTCAACCCTCGGTCACAGATGTTAGCGACCGATCCCAAATCCACACTGTCCCGTAGAGTGGGGGACCCTGTTTCCACACCAGGGTCGCCTTCAAAAGGAGTATGTATGCAGTCAGACAGTGTCAGTATGTAGTCCACCACTGGTTGATCACCCTGGGAGATGTCCACCAGGTGTGGTCTTGCCTGGCTCCTCCCTGAGGGGTGGAGAAAAGTCTCCCTAAGGGCGGTGGAAAAGGCCCCTTTGGAGGCACAATCAGGTGCCTTTTGTTCCCGGAGGTGACCCATTTTAGGGCCCTTCCCGAAAGGAGAGAGACCATATATGCCACGTTAGAGCTCTCGGACGGGACGGGTGAGGGTTGTAGCTCGAAAATGAGCCCACATTGTAGCAGGAATTCTTGACACTTGCTTGAATCGCCAGAAAAGCACTTGGGTCGTGGCAGTGGGGTCTCCACTGGGGTGCAGGAAACAGAGCGAGCCGTGCGGTGAACCTCTTTATGGCTGCTATGGCTTCACTCTGAAGGTAGATAGCCTCAGGGACGTTGTGGGGGCCCGCTGGGGCTCATACTTATATAGTAGAGGCCCCAGGTGTTCGACATAACATCGTCGATTAAGTGCCGAATTTAATCCGCCTCACCCATTGCTCTGTAATGGCAATCGGAGAGGACTGCGGTTCCTAAGGTAGGAACCCTAACAATTACAAGGGACTAAAACTTTTTTTTAGTTGTATACACAAATATACATTATTTGGATTGCTACTCTTTAGAAATAAAAATGGAATATATTCACTTGGTTATTTAATATATGGTGAAACTACAAGAGAAAACATTTTTAATGTATTATTTGTGGCAATATCTTTTAAAAAGAAGACAAAAATGTTTCCTGTAGCCTTAGGCCTGCTCAATTTGGGATTGGCCTTTTAAGATAACCTAATATTTTGTAACGCTGCTTTGAAAAAATGCTCCATTGTAAAATGGAATACAGTCGAGACATTCCGATTAATCAGACCACATCGGGACGTGATCGTCTTGGTCCTAATAACCGGCTGGTCCGATTAAACGAACATGCCCTATGTTACAAGACGGGACTTGCTATAATTTATGTAACATATTAAATGTTTATTAAACCTTTAT
>JAUZST010000852.1:1048-13588 GCA_034779995.1 Parotocinclus haroldoi
GCTCAGACTGGGATTGGCTTAGATAATATACTGTTGTAAAGCTGCTTTGAGACAATGCTACATTGTAAAAAGCGCTGCATAAATAAAATTTGATTGATTGATTGATTGATTGTTATGACGACACAGCTTGAATCGGATTGAGCCACTTTTTCCAGCTGTGTGAACATAGCGTTATGGTACCTATTAGGAAAGGTTTGCTATTCACAAATGGAACAAACAATTCTAGGTCCAAATTTGGTATGAATCTGGTTTGTATGTGTGTGCGCACGATTTCTATTAATAAAAAGCTTTTTTTTACATTATACTTAATAACTAATATAGCTGCAATATCGCAAACTATAGTGTTATCTATTAATACACAACAGGATTAAATGTTGAGTAAAATATTCCTCTAAAATGTGACTACCGCGTGTTGTTGGATGCACTCAGATTTTCATTTCTGATCAACATGCCATTTCTGCTCACTCACAGGCCCAAGCTTACAGAAGAGTCGCCTCTGCGGTGGTACGTCGCCTTGCAGAAGAGGCCAGCTGAAATTTCTCAGCACTGATGCACTCAACATTTTTCTCAGCAGATGCCGTTTAGCAGGGTAAACGTCTGAAAGCAAGATAGTATTTAATTTGATTCGATGTTTCAGGTATTCGTTAAATCGTTATGTATTGGTGTATTGTTAAATGATTTCACATCTGCATTTCATGCATTGTTACCATGGCAGCCAGGCTTGTAGTTAAGTCTAACACAATGGAGGAAAATGATATGATTTTATGATGGTCAGGATTACACAAAATTGCTTTCCTGCCAGGTTGGGTAACACACAAACACACGATTGGCACATTATGTCCAAGAGAGTGGAGGCCAGAATAAGCTCTAGGCAGTCTCCACCCTAAGATCTGACCAGGACGAATCAGGGTTTAAAAAAAAAACACAAATGTGATTAAAAGTTGCTTATAATGGTTGTTCTTTTCACAAGACACCTCAAGTTGCTTCTGGATGTATTTCTCATATAAGAGAATATTAGTCCATTTTTAACTTCACCTTTATGGCGTTTGAACACCTGGACAAGTTTTGGTAGCTGCATATCACAAATAAATCTGTTATGCACAAAGATATTTGTTTCTGCTCTTAATTCTTGGTTATACAGAATATAACTGAATCAGGACTGTCAAGCATTATGGAGGATCGGTGATGTCGTCAAGCTGTTTCATAAAATATATATTGAAACGAACATATTTTTTTTAATCATATGTGCATTTTTGTTGTTGTAGTTTTGCACTTGAGACTGGTTGATACGAGCCTGTTAAGACACCAGGTGGCATTAGAGAGAGGACAAGTGGTGCAGAACCCTGTAAAACGAGATTCCTATAAGCATATTTCCATAAGTGTTTGTGTAATGTTAATAAATAATGTATTACTATCCATGTGGGACTGCCATAAAGCATATATCCATTTCTGTAATTATGGTAGAAAAGTGTTTGTAAGTGTGTGCAGCTCCATAGCCGGGACATGTTGAGTCTTGAGTCTGCTGCAATTCAAGGAACTGTTAGGTTAAGACGTGTAAGGTTAGGTATAACAGCTAGTTACATTTTTATATTTTGAAATCAACAGTACTAATAATTCAAATAATGTAGTACTAATACTAGTACTAACAATAATAATGATGCTCGTGGGTGCAGCAGTGGTCAAAAAACCCATGCCAGTAGTCTAATAAATTCTCTGTGAAACCTTGAAGCCAGATTGAGCATTGTAATGGAGTGGAGGCTGCTTGGAGGATCATTCCCAAGCACTGCAATAGAGACCCTTTCCAGGACATGCTTACACCTTCATTCAGTGGTATCTGGAGATAGGGGCCATAGACCCAGATCAGGAAAATTGGGTATAACAAATAACAAATAGTAATAACAACAGGGGTATTTAATGTGTTGTTCTAAGATGAAAATCTCAGTGTTCTTCACAAAGTGTTTTACCAAAGCTTGTTGTAAATCACAATACAAATTATGGCATTTTAATTTGAATGGTATTTACAAATTATTCATGAAAAGTATTGTAATGGAATAATAAAGAGCTATGACCTGGCTAGGTAATAACGGTAAGAAAGACTTACATACTTTAGATACGTTAGATTATACAATATCTCACAAACGTGAGCACACTAGATGACACATTGATACAATGTAAAGTAGTCAGTCCGCAGTTTGCATAACACTGTAAATGTGCTGTGACTTCAAAATATCTCAACACACAGCCATTGGTTGTCTAAACCGCTGACAACCAAAAGTGAGTACAGTCCTAAGTCAAAATGGTCAAAATATACCAAAGTAATCATTTCCCCACCCTTGTATCAAGTGACTCGTTAGTGTTACAATGTCTCAGGTGTGAATAGGGAGCAGGTGAGTTAAATTTGAAGTTGTCACTCTCACAGACTCTCATACTGGTCACTGGAAGTTGACACCTCAGTTGGCACCTCAAGAACTCTCTAACGATCTGAAAATAGATAAACGACGACCTAGGTTATAAGAAAATCTTAGTTTTGTAAGATACTGTATATACCATTGTTAATGTTATAATGACCATATTTAATTATTTCTTGGTCTCTTTTATTAGAATACAAACTGAATATGCAGGACATGTGAATGCATTATTTAAAAGCAAAAAACTATAGGCTCATATCCTATAGGCCAAATCCTTTGGCCCTAGCTAGACAGCTAACAGGGCTAGCAAGAGTGATAAAGGAACGGAGAGCAGGGCAGGTCCCTATAAAGTGAACGAATAAAAAAACCACAAGAGAGCACAAACAATAAGGAGCAGGAGGCAGGAGAGAGACACAACCAACAGGACAATGACCAGACTTAATAAAGAAACACAAACACAGAAGGGTTTAAATAGATCTGGTAGGCATGTTGTAATTAACCAGCCAGCTATGGGAGGTGGAAAGGGTCAGAAGTTAACTAAAGCTTCATTCTGACATTTATAAAACTTACAGAAATTGCTTTAGTAGTGTTATCTGAAACACTGGCTATGACTTTAGAGGCAAAAACATGCTATGGGTGCATTGGCATACAGGTTGTGTAGTATGACTAATGATAGAAAAATGCTAATTTAAAAAGTGTGCTTTACATTGACTTTCTACAGATACTTTATGGGTTTTTGGCCAACATTTCCATTCATGTTTCTGTCTGGTCTAACATCCATTCCTGCATGTCAAGTCTGCAACACATTCCAAAAAGTGGGGATGGTAAAGTATTTACCACTTTGTGATGTTCCTTTTCACAACACAAGATAACATTGTTTTGAAACCTTTCGATCATTTTCTCATGCATTCATTGACATACAAATGTGATAATTCTCTGTTTGTGAATATTTATTTTGTACCAAATTATGATTGCAACCACCTTTTGACTTAAAATATCAATACTATTTAGTTTTTTCCCACTAGCTCTAAATTGTTCCATCACAACTTCATGTGTTCCAGGTCTAAAACGCAGCAATGGATGTTTATTGACAATGACATCGACCAAACAAAACAATACATTTCTTGGATTCATAGTATCTGCAATTAAATAAAAGTCAAAGTTAATGTAAGACACACTTTCTGTATTGCTGATGAGTGACAGTGCCTAGTTTGTTTGTTTGACTTTAACCTCACTATCGGCATCTGTGGCCAGCTTAGCAACACACAATGTTATATCCATACAGAAGTTATCTCAAGACTAGTCATATATACACACACACACACACACAAGTCAATGGCAATATAGAGCTATAAATTAACCTAAAATGAATCTCTTTGAACTGTGGGAGGAAACCGGAGTACCCAGAGTAAACCCACACAGACAACATGCAGACTCTACCCACCCAGGACCCAGGCCACTTAACCCTGGGATTGAACCTGGGACCTTCGTGCTGTGAGGTAGTGGTGATACCCACTGAACCACTGTGCTGCCTCTACTGTGACTAGAGGTTTTCTATAGTACATGTGTACTAATGTATTACAGCAAGATGCTATATGTAAATGCATCCAGGGGGAGAAGAAAGCATTTCACTCCATAGGTAAGATAGTAGCATGTCCCTGTTTACAGTGTTCATCTGTCACATGTTTATGACATTACTGATTTCTACTAAGCTGTGATGATCAGATTTGCAGTTATAAGCTATAATCTTTAAAATATAATAAATATCTTTATTTGAGTCTAACAGCTATTGTATATGGTATTTAAACAATATGTAAGTAAAACCTAATAGGTATTATCAATCATTTATATACTGCCCTGAATTCATGTCTAAGTTGTATTTCTTTTGTAAAGTTTGTAAAAATGTGGAAGCCTGAATAGAACAACTACTGTAAAAATACATTGTTTAGGTTAGCCAATAAGATTGTAATTATATATGATTAAAAGTTTGATTTATCTCAATTTCTTACAACAAATATACATTTATCCATTAATGATTATAGTGTAAGTAGACTTCTAGGCTGTACTGTCTGTGCTGATACACATGCACTCTGCATTCTTCCACTTCTCCTGCTGAGGCTGTGGTACAGTTATTTATTGTCTATTACTTGGTAATTTTTTTTTCAAACGGAACTGGGTTGACAATATGCTTAAAGAGTCTGGGTCTGCCCCACTTAAAATGCATTTGGAAAGTCTTCAGACCCTTTAACTTTATTTACATTTTGTTATGTTGAGATATTGTGCTTAAATAAAACAAATCAAGTTTTCGCAAATCAATCTGCACTCAATACACCACACGGATCACATGAAAATGTATTAGGAAGGAAAAAACTAAAATTCTGCATGGAAATAGTTCTTCAGATCCTTTGCTTATTACACTTGAAATTTAACTTGGAAAAACTTGTTTGGACTCTACCTGTGGTAAATTCAAGTAAAATTGGCATTATTTGGAAAAAAAAAGAAGACACTTGGTTTCACAGGTCTTACAAGAGACAGGACTGTATGGAGGCACGGATGAATGCTACAAAATATTAAGCTCTACTGAAAGAGCCCAAGAGGACAGTGGCCTTCATAATTCTTAAATGGAAAAAGTCTGGAAACAACCAGGATTCTTCCTAGTGCTGTCCACCCAACCCAACTAAGTAATTGGGAGAGAAGACCCTTCATAAGAGAGGTGACCAAGAACCCAATGGGCACTCAATGAGAGAATCTTGCAGAAGATCAACCATCACTGCAGCACCCCACCAATATGGGCTTTATGGGAGCGTTACTAGACAGAAACCTCTTTTCATTAAAAGGCACATGAAAGCCCATCTGGAGTTTGCTAAATCGTGCTGGAGGTGTGTTTTTCAGCAGCTGACCAGAGAGATGAAGGATCAGGGTCCAAGGAAAGCTGAATGGAGCAAAGTACAGAGTTACTGTAAATACTAGAAGTTAGAAGTAAATACTGCTGAACCGCGAGTGATAGTGGGGATTAATATTTAAAATAATATTTTACTTAAGACTTGTATTAAATGAAGCACTTATAATGCATGCAAGGTAAAAATTCCTAAGAGCAGGGTAATTTGGTCTAACGTTGTTTTAATTTAGGCAAAAGGGCAAATTCCACCTATATAAACTTTATTATGTTGGTAGTTAAAGTAACATTTGGACAACTTACATAAGGTGCAGTGTTTATCTCTCTGTGGTGCCCATGTAGAGTCAGTTCCAAGTTCCATGAGGTTTCTGAGGTGAGCAACTATGCTACTACGTAGCAAGAGTAAGTGAATGCTGTGACTAAAATATAATAAAGCTACCTAATTTAATCCCCAAATGTCAGGTTGTTGGTAAGGTGAGAGTGCAATTGTGATAAATGTTCATGAGGCAAAATTATAGGTTGAAAATTGCATGTAGTAGTTCAAAATAACACATGAAACAATGGAGAAGGTTGTGGTTTTGGTGAGCTCCCCTTAAATATGTGTATATAAAGTTTTAAGTTTTAATTATTAAGGTTAAGTTACATTCTCTCACTTCTGTGTATCCTAATGGTCAATATTGTGCGCAAGCATATCTCTGTGGAATAAAGTATTGATAAAAGGAAATTGATGTAATGTGTAACAGGTGTAGGGTGGAGTTAGGTACCCTACCTTATATGCTTTGGTCATGCTCACAATTAACATACCGTATTTTTGGAAAGCAATCTTTAAGTTTTTCCAAGCTGCTCTGAGTGTGACCTTCTCCTATTATTGTTATATTTGGAACAGTTCCAGAGGGACTTAATTTAATTAACTCCATAAAACCCATAATGGCATTTTCAACACTTACAGCTAGATGACTGGTGCTAACTTAATGAAAAAGACAAATGTCCACCTTCATTTAATCAGTGGGTCAGGGACCTCATGCATTACGTAACACTGGAAAAAATGTTATTCCTTTCAAGGCTGCGCAATGGTATTCTAAGGTGGCAACCCTATTTAGTATATGTAGAATATGCTTTCTCTTGATACTTAAAGAAGTTGTTTAAGTATTTGTTTTCTTTATTTTCCCTATGGAAATGCAGTTTTATACACATTCAGGCTATGTAGAGTGTGAGTGCTATGTGAGTTTCTTCCACATACAATAGTTCATTCATATGAGTTAGGGTCAACTGGTATCTCTAAATCTTTAAATCCTTAAATCCGTGTGTGTGTGTATGTGTGTGTGTGTGTGTGTGTGTGTGTGTGTGTGTGTGGTCCCTGTGATGGATCGGTCCACTGTCCAGAGTTTCCCACATTTCCCTAAAACTGGATTAGGCAGATATAGAAAATGAATTAATTAAATAACTTGTAGTTATAACTTTGTTATAACTTTATCAAGCGTTACTAATTGTAGCGCTTGATAAAGTTTTAACAAAGTAATCCCTTGTCTATGTGGTTCTATCAGCTGTTGCTGAATAATGAATTGCTGTCTGAGGGTTCAGAGATCATGGATCTTCAGTTTAAACTTGCCCTTTATGGATTAAAATACTCCCAAATTTCTATAATTTTTTAATGATATTATGCACTGAAGAACGAGAAAATTGAAAACTTCTTCCAAAATTTCTCAAGCCATACATGGAGTCACTTCAAAAAAAGGTGTACTGAGTGCTGAGTGTCTGATTTCACAGTTTGTGAGTTATTTTGCCCTCCAGATAGCCAAATGTATGTACACAAGCACTGAAAAACTAATTGTTAAACATGCCTCCTTTAATTAACAAAAACACTAGGGAATTATCTGGAATGTTATGTATGTTATATAAGTCATAGGCAATTATTAAAGTTTAGATTTGTTGATTACCAGTGTTATGATGACCATATATAAATGGTCATGTATTGTTGAACATTGGACCCAGAATCTTCGAACTATATTACATCACTCCATAATACTCAGTCCAGCTGATCTTCATTCCAAGCTCTATGAGAATTTTCACCCTCATCCTAAAACACCATTCCTGATCAAGTTCCTAGTAGAAGGAACAACTTGGGATCCCAATGAATGATTTGTGAATAAAGTATAAAGGGAGGTCAGAATACTTGCCATTGTAACCTAAAGAAGGTGTTCAAATTCTTGTATATGACTGTATTTGAGGGTAAGCCTCATGTTAAGGCATAGGCTGTAGTGCAGGTAGTGTATAACATAAGAAAGGTTTTCTCCAAGCTGTATATACAGCATGCTAGCAGAGAAAGCTATCAAGGTAATAGATACACAAGAATATCTGTTTCACAGCACACATAATTTATGTTTATTCGAATAGTTTAATAGTCAATTCTAATCTGCATAATTCATTCAGAAAGTTGCCAAAATGGTTTGCACAGGTATTCTATGACAGATATGTATGTGTCATTGATTGGTGATAATTGCTGTGCATGGTCTTAGCGTGTGCTATTGCCATGTTTAAAATAAAATTTCATACATTTTTGATGCTGCTGGCCTATCAGAAAAAACACTGGTTCAAACATACTGAAAATCACCTCAAGCAATCATTCAGTGTTTGTTGTTCTAAGTCCAATATGTTCTAAGTTCAACCGAGCTTTGTTCAGTTTCAGCTGCTTTCTGTTCCAATGAACTCCAGAGAAAAAAAAAGGCCATCTCAATTGTTATGAAAGCCACTTCCTGCATTCCAGAAAGCAAATGGATCCATCAGGAGAATTTGAGCTGTAAGAGCTGTAAATTTCAGTGCTTGTTGGAAAGGACTGTGGGTCTACACCCACTTATGAAAGTACACTGAAAATGGTTTAGCAGAGCACTGAACTCCTGAACTCAAATCAGGAGACCGGAAAGTTCATGTCATTCGGTTGAATATGTGCATGACAAGATGATTGATGCTTAAGGTTCCTGTAAGTACGTAATAATGCTGACATGATAACAGCTGTTTTGCATACTACTGAGACAGTATTTACTAGTACAGTACTATAAGGATTGGGACATAGCCCCTTTCCCCTATTACTGGCCCCGTGGCAGTGCAGCTGTGGTGCTGCCCAGGATAAATAGCAACAGCTGGTTCCAATTGCTTTGTATGATCAGGGACCTGGGGGAACAGATATAGGCATACTTGGGGGTGGATTGGTTAGGAGGAACTCTGATTACAGTCCTCTCATAGCTTAGCTATGCTATTACTATCTGAGCAAGCAGCCTAAAGTGTGAGGTCAAGCACATTGACTCTCTCTGAGCTGTCTGAAAAGAGGAAATAGCAAGACAAATTGGAAGGTCAGGAAAATGGGTAATGTTATAATTGGCATTGGGGAATAATTAAACTAAATCTGTAAATTTGCAGTAGGTAGGTGTAGAGGGCTTCATATATACATTCACGGCCACTTTACCAGGTTAAAACCTCTTTTACATTCAGAACTGTTTTCATTCTTCAGATTTTGGTCCATATTGACATGAGAGCATCGCACATTAATCACCTCCAGTCTGGAAGGATGGATCCATGCTTTCATGTAGTTTAAACAAAGTTCCCACCTTACAATTTGAATGTCACGGCAGAAATCATAACCAGGCAAGTTTTCCAATCTACTTTTGTCCAATTTTGGTCTGTTGCACAGGTGCACCTAATAAATATACACTGTATATACAGTGTAAAATGAAATAGTCCCTAATGTTTGTGAGCAGTGTATATACAGTCCCAATTGTAATTTAGTTAGGATGTTGTGTAAAACATAAATAAAAACAGAACACAATGATTTGTAATGATTTCCTTTTCAACCTATATTCAATTGAATGCACTACAAAGACAAGATATTCCATGTTCCAATTGATAAACTTTATTGTTTTTTGCAAAGATTCACTAATTTTGAATTTGCCTCCAACACAATTGCAACGAAGTTGTGAAGGAGACATGTTTATTACTGTGTTACATCACCATTCTTTTTAACAACACTCAATAAGCATTTGGGAACTGAGGACACTAGTTGTTGAAGCTTTGTAGGAGGAATTATTTTCCATTCTTGCTTGAAGTACAACTTCAGCTGCTCACAGTACAATTTACAGTACAGTACACAGTACACAGCAGGCAATTTTTCTGGTTGATATATGGCTTTTGCTTTGCATGGTAGATTTTTAACTTGCACTTGTAGATAGAGAGACATAATTTCCTGAAGTGTTCCCGAGCCCATGTGTTAATATCTGTTACAGAATGGTACTGGTTTTTAATGCAGTGCCGCCTGAGGTATCGAAGGTCACAGGTATTCAATGCTGGATTTTGGACTTGCCGCTTACATGCAGAGATTTCTCCAGATTCTCTGATTCTTTTCCATATTATGGACTGTAGATGATGAAATTCCTAAATTCCTTGCAATTACATGTTGAAAAACATTGTACTTAAATTGTCAGACTATTTGCTCACACAGAGTGTTTGTATACATATACATGATGGTTGTGGCTAGTATCTGTTGTTCTGCTACGAGTGAATCAGACACTGTGGATATTTTGGGTGGTGAACTATTCTCAGTCCAGCAGTGACAATGAGGTGTTTGAAAAATTCCAAAAGCATTGTTTTGTGTGTATCTGCATTTACAAGCATCTCCACTTGTACAAGCATAAAACACAATACCTTGCCACACACAACGGTTAATGGGACCAGCCACTTATTCAGACCAAATCCTAAAGCACAGAAACAAATCCTATTACATACATGCGATGTTATTCACTTATTTGGACCAAAATTCCACTTAATCGGACGAAAGAACGTGAGAAGCTAATAAGAAATACGTAATATCTGTGAATAAACTCTGGCATAACTACCCAAAAACTCCTGAGTTTCTCCCCAGCCCTCTACTGTGACCTAGAGGTCTTTGCCTAACATTTCCATTTACTACAGAAAAGAAGCCACAAGTTCCCACTTAGCCACAGCAAAGCGCGTCAGATCACACTCGATAAGTTCTTCAAACTTTGACTGGAACTTAGTAAGAACTTGTTTTTTACAGTAATTTGCTGAGTATCTATGCACTGTGTTGTAGATCGTTTCGAAAAACTTGTTTGCAAATGAACAAAGTTCGTAAGCAACAGTAGTTTTTGTTTGTACGTTCGCTATACGTGTAAATCGCACAATAAAGGGGTAATAAATTAAACATTTAATATGTTACATAAATTGTAGCACAGCCCATCTTGTAACATAGAGCATGTTCGTTTAATCAGACCAGCCGGTTACTAGGACCAAAACCATCGCATTCCGATAATCGGAATCGACTGTATATATATATATCATAAGTTTCATACTACTCTGATAATTTAATGATTTTCTCTAGACAGAGTAACTGTTTACACCTCCTTTAGAAGCAATAACTGCAAGCACACATTTCCTGTGTTTATTAATTAATGCCTGACAACACTGTGGAGGAAAGCAACACTCACTGCAACAGTGTTTTAGCTCAGTGACATTTGTAGACTTTCAAGCATGAACTGCATGGTTCAGGTCCTGCCATAACATTTGAATAGGTCTGGACGTTGACTACAATACTAATTTAAATATTTTTTCAATTCTTTTTCTTCTTTATGCACTTCTTGCTTAGACATTTTGATATGTTAAGAAATATTTGATAAGAAACATAATACATTGACATTAAACAAATGTCTAATCACGTAGCTGGTACTCCTATTACTAAATGGAGAATTGTAGTATTGAATGGATTGGACAGGTCGAGAAAAACAGAAGAGCCTCTATTCAAACATTAATAAACAGGGATCAAATTATTGTTGGTATGATGACAAACACAAACAGGATCAAGTAAGGAACAAGTCCTGATAACGAGGTATTTTTAGAGCAAAGGAAAACACTGAAGTTGTGTACTGTCTTAAGGATAGTGATAAGGGCTGAGTGAGGAATGTGCTTGTTTGATAACCCACATATTATGAAGCTCACACACTTGGGTTTATATAATATATCCTTTGTTTCCCATGACGTCCACAATCCACTTCACAAATGCAAACACTTGTAGACAGATATTTCAGTGAATAGTTCAGGGAAGGAAACAAACATGATGGCACATTATGTTATTTTTAAATACATCAGTTTGCAGTGGTTGATGGGAGATATATCTCAAATCCAAACATAAAAAGTTATGCTATTTACCCTGGATAGTCTAATTCCTATGAGAATAATCTGCTAGCCATTCACATAGGCAGAACTATGGAAAAGCTACAGAATAAACAGGCACGGTAACATTTCTGTGCAATGGCAGTGGTATTACAATGCAAAGAATATTAACCAATTTGATTGCAGAACAATCCCTACTGAGGCAGAAGATGTGCAGGATTAGTTTAGGATTAAGATTAGTTTTAATTAGAATTAGTTACTAATTGATCCACTCTGGTTTGTAGTGGGGGGGGGAGTAAATCAGTAAATCAGTAAATCCTGATTTATTTATTTTTTTTGTGATGTTTTTATTTTGGTGTTTAATTGGGCCCTCTAATTAATTATTTATTAATTAATATTACAAAAATATTGATAACATCAACTGAGGAAATTAAGTTTAGTCACAGTTCTCTCCACATTTTGGACATTCTGGGGACCCCTTCTTGGAAGCTCAAAATGGTTTAGTCCGCCCAACAACTAATCGGCGACAAGTGTAAAGTAAGTGACCCCAGATTGAATGACCTGGGTGCTAGACGTCATGCTGCCCCAAAAGCAGAAATCAGGTTATCAAAAGAAAGGAAGGAAAAAGAAAGAATGCAGAATAAGGGGAGGCAGCTGCTGACAGCTTTCTTTCCCAAAGGTGAACCTACCCCCCTCCTCCCCTTACGTTGGTATTTTGGTTCGCGGAGGGAGAGAGCTAGAGAGAGAGAGAGAGCACGAGCTGCTGACTGGTAGAATTACTGCCTAAATGTGAGTTGTTTACCTTAAGATTAAAGTTAAGTTAGCCGCTTGGTTCAGTGCGTGTGCTATAGCAAGCTGAAGAACAATTTGACAGTTGACATTTTGTTCTATCACAGGCTCGATTGATAAGATGACATAAGCCTTTGATGTAAAAAGCACCAGTCACAACTCCTTTTTCACATTGAAACAATATTTTTATGTTCATTTCTACTGTACCTTCTCATTACAAAAGTAATGTAGCTTATTTGATTTGATTCTGAGTGTACAGTTGTCTCCTGTTCT
>JAUZST010000852.1:21517-65008 GCA_034779995.1 Parotocinclus haroldoi
TAGCTAATAGTTTGTTTTGGCTTGCTGTATCTTGTGGCACAGAGGTTGACCCATTTTATTCAGAAACTTTGAGGACATAGTCTTTCCCTACTAAATTCAGATAACCACCGATCGCTTGGACAGCCTGCTTACACACTACCTGTTAGAAGCTCTAGAAGCGTATTTATTGGCAGATGTGTCTGCCATTGACAGCTAAGACTGAACGTGAAAACACGCCCCTTCATTATCATATAAGGAGGTGGAAATACGGGAATAAATAAATAGGGAAATAAATGGCTATGGAAATAAATGAAAACTAAAAACAAAAAAAGGAATACAAACACATTTAATGTGTTGTTATGTTGTAATCAACATAATTATATTATTTGAGTCATTTACTCATATTTATTTATTTATAGTTTTGTCAGGCTTGTAGTCCTGATCCCAGTTTCAATCCCCGCTGTTCGGCCACGTGATCAGGAGATGAGCTGAATTAATGCTGAGGGACAGAGCGCAGTGCAACAGAACTCTCGAGACAGCATACTGGATTCGCGCGGGCTGAACAACGAATTATAAGCGCCTCGACGTTATCTTTATCGTGTCTACATGAAGTAAGCGCGTGTATTCTGAAGCAGAAACATGATTTCGCCGTGGGACAGATGGTATACGACGAGCTGCTGCCTTTGCTGTCATGTACGCACGGGCACCATTATCCTGGGCGTCTGGTACATGGTGAGCAAACCAGTTCATTATCACGGATTATAGCTGCGAGACGCTTTTAATGGCATATGTTAGACGCTCTAGAAGAAGCAAACGTGTCAGTAAGTGAAGCGGGGCGAATCAGATAAAAACAGCCTTAATCTTAAAGCTCGTTGACTGCCATCCAATAGAGCTTTAACGCTGCACACAAACCCGCTCCTGTATTCCCCCGTACACACAGCGTTTGAGGGAATTTCCTCCTCCGTCAGAGATGATCTGGTTTGTTGTTGAATAGAAATACCATAATGGAATCATTTTTGAAGCAATACAATATAAACAGGCCAGTAATGCGACGTGTAAGGCTATTTAGACCTGATTGTGTCAATGAGATATACAAAGGCTAATATAAACGTATGATTGTACCGTTATTATTATTATTATTATTATTATTATTATTATTATTATTATTATTATTACAATAGCGTGCCTGTTGGCGGTAATTTTAGATTAACCTCCAAGTTCATTTTTAGAAACCATGGCTTAAGTCTCATAAGTAGGACCATAATCGAATTAAATCATTTACCTCATGCAAAGATATGAAATGATCTAGAACATCTAAGGCAAAAATACATAATAGCTGTCAGGGAGTACAGTGACGGACAGAGTGATAGTATTATTCTTTTATTTTGCCAATAATAATTCATATGTAGGTATAAACTGTGTGGTTCATGTAAAATGTTAATTTGATTGTATAACTCTGCACTATAGGCTTTCTATTTAAATGACTGCAAATTAGTAAGTATCTTGACTAGTGCTGTGATATGGATTCTTTTTGCAGTTGCGAATGTGGAAGAATTCAATCCAAGCATAACACGCAGCAGAAGGTTTAGTGGACCAGTTACAAATATTAGTGTTAAAGCACTACAGCCTAAGCAGCCAGAAAGCCATTTGCACTGTGTATAATAAATGACAGAGCATAAATAATAGGGCACGAGATAGGTTTAGCTTAAATTACCAATGACACCAGACTCTGGAAATCCAATGACTATTTTATGATGGATCCCCTTTCATTTGATTATGTGCTGCTGGCACCACTGTGCAACATCCACTGGCATATGAACCAGTTTTACCCCTGTGCTTCTCTTCTTCACAGCTCATCAATGCTGTTGTTCTGTTAATTCTGCTGTCCGCTCTAAATGACCCAGTGCAGTATCACTATCATCTCACCAGTGCTGAACTTGGCACAGACTTGGACGTCATGGATGATGCAAGTAAGCTAACAGGCAATAACAGTAACATCTAAGTTACCTTTCCTAATTAAATATACAGTAATTACTGAGCTGTTATATAGTAAATTCAAGTAAATTTACTCCCGTTGTGCACCTACAGCATTGTCTCAAATCAACTTCACATCCCCACTGAGCCAGTCTAGGGCGACAGTGGAAGGGGAAAATTCCCAACACCTGATGAGGAATAAACCATGTAGGACCAAAACACAACAAGGGACCCACTCTCTTTGAAGAGAGAACCTAGATGTAATTTGTGGGTCATTTTTTTTAATACCAAATTAGGTTAATTAATTAATTAATCAAACTTCAGTCTGTTAAAACAGTTAAATACAAATAATTTTTTGATACTGAGGATACTTATAAGCAGTTTGTAATGATGTATTTTAACACATGCAGCCAAGTTGCAACACTTGATATGACAGACTCTCTTATTCTTAAACTCTAATTCTCACCTCTGCTCATGGATCCACAGTTAAAAGACAGCTTTTTATTTCCTATTATAATCTATTATAATTCAGAAAACATTTGCTGTTGAAGTTAATGGACATTGACAGGATGGATGTTTAGTTTTTTCAGTCATTATCTTTCTAAGCACATTTCAAAACATTATGAATATGCAATATGGAAGCTGTACTTTCAGATTTGGGTCTGGAAATGTACAACTTTCAAAATGTTTTTAACTACGACATTGAACAAGTTGACAGAATGGGCCATACAGGAGTTAAGTTACATAAACTTAGGCTTAAACATGTATAAGCTACATACATTCAATTATACTATACAGATAACGTCAAGAAAGGAGTTGACCTGAGCTCGAGTCCCTCGAGATGCCTACTGGTCATATTGGTCATAATTTAATTAAAAATTCATATTTTTTTGCTATGCGTTATGGGGCATCATCCTGCTGTAGAGATTGTTGTATCCCGCCACAATGTTGAGGTGGGTAGTACCTGTCAAACTAACTTCCACATGAATGCTAAGGTTTTCTAGCAGAGCATTACCCAGAGGTGTCTGTTATTTACCCAGCACTTTATGTAGGAGAAAAACATTTTAAACCTCTTCGTGTTGATATTGATGTGTATGTTTTTAAATTTGTATTTGAAATCGAGTTGGCCTAGCGTGAAACTCAATAGATGTTTTTCAGAATAGTGGTGGAACCTGCAAACATTACAAAATCACCCCTTACTTATTTGTTTAGTTTTTATTAGTATTTCATTCTTGCAACTTGCTAGTAAGTAGGTACACAGTATCAGTCCATAAATTGCACATTGTAATGTGAAAATGACAAAACTAATTAAGTCATGAATGCGAATGTATGTTAAAATGGAGATTTTGGACTGTGCAAAATAGTTGGATAGGAATATTGATCCTTTTTTCATTTGCTTTGTGTGGTATTACTCATTGATACAGTTCAGCTTGTATGAAAAATAACCTGCTAGTGTGCTTTCATAATCCCTGTAATCCCGCGTTTGGTCTAGGAGCGGTCCCACGTGATAGTTATGTAGTTTAAGAGATTTAGAGCAGGGTAGGTGTTAATTCATCCTTCAGCAGTTGAAGTTCTTTAAATGCTCTTCTGGGAATGGCTATGTTCATACGTCCTTTCAGATATAGTCATGAAAAATATTTGCATGCTTGCAGTTTTACCAGATATGACACCTACAATCTTGAGGAAAATGCGAAAAATGCTTTTGTTATTAAAAATAGATTGTTTCTTTGTTTGCATTGGAACAACAATAAGGTTGAATCTTATTTTTTTTTTTAGTTATGATGAAACTGGAAGTGTAGGCAAGGTAGAGATCATTTGTGTTAACAGTTTAGAAGAGAGTAGTTGTTTGTGTAACATTGAGTGAAGAGAAACAAAAGCAGACTTAAGAAATGTTTCGGTATTTAAGAAACTTATGAAAATAAAACCCATATCAGCTAAAAGTTGTGATGGTATGAGAAATGCAAACAAAAAACCCTCAGTGAATGTTATTATTTTTTGTTTTGATCAACGTTATTTCATTTGATAATAAACATCTATTCTCATCTATTTCCGGGCTGCAACAGTTAGAAAAAAAGTTAGAAAAAGTTAGCGCATGGGCAATTTAGAGATAGTAATGAAGTTAAAAAACTAAATGATGTGATTTCAAACATGCAATGTCAACAGTTGATTATAATCATGATTTGGTTCAAATTGAGGAGCAGATGAAATATTAATATTTAATATATGGATATAATATATATAATATCTGTATAAAGGTACCTGTTTTGGGGTTCCTGTTTTGTCTGCATGAAATCATAAAATCCAAATATTACGAGAGTTTTAGTTTAGCATTTTAGCACTTAGTTTGTTGTCTTTTAGCAGGACAATGACCCACAGCGGGCATAAAAAATCCCACAGAAATAGTATTATAACAAAGCACTGTTTTGGAGTAAAAATATCATGACTATATGTCCTATTGTGTAGTGTAGTGTATTAGGTACACCTTCTTGTTTCTACAAAACTTGACCATTTTTTCCACTTATCATATAGATGCAATTTGTAGTACTATAATCATAGTCTATAGTCCATCTGTTTTTTCTACATACTCTTTTTTTTTTTGTATTCCACATTTTCTCTGTTTTCTCTGTACCATATTACAGCTACCACATAGGTGTAAAGTCAGAGACATTAGTGTATGTTTTGCTCTACAAGTTTGTTAGTTGTCCACTAATACTTTATCAGTGCTCACAAGATGCTGATCCACCCTCCAAATAGTACCCGATCTGTGGTGGTCCTTTGTGGGACCTGCCAATTAGAGAACAGAGTTCATCTGCATATTAAGTGGAATTGATAATATCGACAAAGAGTGTAGAAGCAAAGTGGTGTACCTAATAAAGTGATCGGTGAGTGTATATTATCACACTGAATTAACCTTGAATTAAATAAAATATTTAGAAACAGTATTTTTTTTTTCTCCACAGATATGTGCATCGCTGCAGCAATTTCTCTTCTAATGATTCTGATTTGTGGAATGGCAACCTATGGTGCTTATAAGGTATTGTACATAATTGAATTTTATAAGGTATTTGAACATAAGGTATTTAAACATAATTCTATATAAGCTTCCAAGTATTGGATGATTAGTATAATTTTTTTTTAATAATTTATGCTGTAATTTGTCTGCAAACAGAAATACTCTGGCAGCAGTGCTCACATTAATGGGGGATTGTTCTCTAACATTTACTCTTTAAAATCTGTTTGGACATGTAACTATGTCACAAAAATATCGATTTAAATATAGCCTAGTTACTATCATTCTCAAAATTATTAAGTATAATCCTGTCTTAATAATTAGATTTTACTTTTGGCTCTTTGCCGTCTGTTTAATTACAGCTGTTTTAATGGTTTATTCGTTGTATTTAAAATACTAGCTCATACTTGTGTTGTTGGAAATGTTATACTTTAGTTTCATAGCAGATATTACGTTTGTACATGGTCTTATGTCTATTCTTTGTTGACAGCAACATGCTGCTTGGATCATTCCGTTTTTCTGCTACCAAATATTCGACTTTGCCCTTAACACTCTTGTAGCCATAAGTGTTGTAGTTTATCCAAACACAATTCAGGACTACCTTCAGCAGCTGGTAAGAACTGTCTCTAAACAGTTACTTACTTATTATCCTTACTGTTTATTAGCCATAAATCATTTCTGTTTATGAGATAAATTGTCCTTGATGATTTTACAGCCTGGGACATTTCCGTACAGAGAAGATTTACTGTCCACAAACAGCATATGCCTCGTATTTGCAGTACTCCTCTTCATCGGCTGTATCCTGGCCTTTAAGGTAACTGTTAATATTTTTAATAAGAGCATTTAATCTACTTTAGAAACCCACAGCCACATGAGCTAGATTTCCTACGATTACTACACATTACAGCTACAAAATACAAGACTTAACTGGCCTGGTCCCAACATCTCGCTCTATGGTACACTTACGTTTAGACATTATATTGTTTTTGTGAAATAGAAGGACACCAAAGTACATTGTACAAGTGCATTGCAAAAAAGCCTCAAAGCTGCATGTCTCAAGTTTGCCAAATGCACCACAACAAGTGTCTGTCAATGCTTTATGGACACTGCTCACAAAAATTAGTGGATATTTCAAAATGAATATTAATCAATTTTTTTTTGTTTGAAAAAGCATTCGATTACACAAGATCATCAAAAAAAGCAGATGAAAGGTCAAGGAAAGGTGATTACGCAAATGAGATGCAGACGCAATTATCGTGATTCAGTAGCAAGAGACATATTCAGCATGTCGAACTGAAAGAAAGTGCCACACATTTACTGTTCAGTAGGGTGTATGGTTACCCAAAACTCTCAAAACATTGATATTGATTGAGCATAGAGCGGATCAGATTGTCGAGCAGTTCTTGTGAAATCCTCTTCGAATTCCCTTAATTTTATGAGCAGTGTATTTGCTGAATACAAACATTGCTGTGCTGGGGGTTAAAAGGGTCTACACTGAAACCTAACCCTCATCCCAGCTGTGAATTCTGTGAGATAGGGTTAGGGTTTGCGTTGCCTCAGGGCCTTTATAACTTTTTTCAAATAATTGACAAAATAATATTATTATATTAGAATAGTATAATATATTATTATACAATACATTCTTATATTGTTATATATACAAAATATTTTAGAGTTGTAAGTGGCTATATAAACTTTGGGTGATACATCAAAACACAGAATACACATACACACACACACATGATTTGGTTGTTCTTTCTTTTGCTAGGCCTACCTGATTGCCTGTGTGTGGAACTGCTACAGATATGTTAGTGGAAGAGGCACAGAGGTCTTGGTATATGTCACAACAAATGATACCACAGTAAGTAAACAACAACCATACCTGTCACAATGACTTGGATATGTGCTGTTATTCTTACATTTATATGTATTCATTTAGCGATGTATATGTGTATTTTTATTGGATTCTAATCATTAAGTCAAAATATCATAACCAGACCATCATAAAACAGGGGCTAACTGTATTTGAATTTATAGTTTAGTTTGTGCTTCTTTGTGTATTGGTAATTTAACAAGAAAGATGGCCGTCCAGCTATGCATGCAAAAAATGAATACACTAGCTACCTAATATACTATTTTTGGTTTATTTTCTGCAGTTTTAATCAGGAATGGATCCCTTGGTAACTGGAACCACATAAAATGTTTGATTGGCAATCTGAGCTTGCCTCTCTCAAATGGTTTAGGACTGGTTATTTTGGTCCACACTTCAGTATGATTGCTGCCTACTCAACGTCCTATACAAGCTGTGCCATAAAACACACAAGGATTTGAATCAAAACTATTTCAAGGTGTGCTCAGACTCAGTGAGGTGGTAGAACGTAAGCCCTATTACCGGTCATACAAGTATTGGTTTATCAATTAAAAATGCCGTGTTCCTTACAATTCCGTTGACATTTATAACATTTAAATTTAGAACAAAATTGATTTCTTCAAGATGTATTATTTTCCAGGGACATCCATGCATTTACCAACTAGACCACACAAAACAAGTCAAATCTGAAATATATCCCAGAGGAACATTGTCTTAAAACTTTTCTTGCACATTTCTTGAGCACTAGATATTCTTTGCCCAAAATGAAATATTTTAAATTTCCCTAATTTTGTATGTATGTATACACTGCACACAAAAATTAGGGAAAAGAAAAATATTTCATGTTAATTTCATTGTTTCTCAGTCTCTGTATTCTCTGGTTGCATTTTAATAAAGAGACTGAGAAATGATTATATATGGTCACCATACCTAATAATACGATGGTATATTTAATCTAACGGCACCCTTATACTTTATTGTGCATTACTGTAGTTTACATTATATTGAGCATATTAATACATATTAGAGCATTAATAGTAATGTGATCCATATGGTGGCTTTTTTCCCCTTCTTTTTTTGATAGTTAGTTGTGTTCTGTGTGACAACCTAACCTACACTGTGTGTAACTCATGAGAATCGACCAGTTGTAGTGCTTTAAAACCATGTAGGGTTTAAAGTTGTTTAGAGGACAGACGTCCTTTGAAAAGCCGGCTTTGTCACTACAGCTTCAAACCGTTATATAACCAACTGTGATTGTCTGGTTTATGTAAAATCCTCTGTGATGCTGTCAGGCTCCACCTCCAAGATCAGATTAGGATCCTCTTGGATCCTCTTGAATTCGGGATGTGTTTGAAATTAGCTCTTCTTTCATAACAGTTAAAGCTTTCCTTTCTGATTACGTCATTTTCTGTTTAGCTAGAGAGACACCACGTGGTGCTCTGTAGTTACAAATATCAGAGCTTGATGACGTAGGTAAGGGAAAGTCCTGCTCTAAACAGTCTTATTGATGTCTGTATTGATTCAGGTGCTGCTTCCCTCTTATGAGGAGGTCGTCGCGATACCACCGAAGGAGCCTCCTCCTCAGTACATCTCTGCATGAGAGACAAGTGCTTTCCTTTAAGACTCCTCCACTCTCCTTTATAACCCCATTTGATAAGTTCGGTCATTTTGCCCATTTCCACAATCAAGCCTTTCCTCCTTACTCCGTGACATCTCTTTCCTTCGGGCCCTGACATTGACGTGTCCTTCCTTTTGCCAGTCTTTACGGCAGCCTGTTCCTGGCAGCCTAGTGCTGTGTGTCAGCTCTAATTTGGATTTGCACTTGCAGCGATTATGCACAGCACTGGCCTCCCTCTTTAATACTGTGAACTTCTCAGTACTGTCATCGGCTACTGGAATATCCAGCATTTAAATGCAGTAGCTGTATTAAACACAAGAGTTACGTAACAGCACTCAACTGGCAGTTTCCCAGGACCCTGCTGAGTGCAGCCAGGTTATTTTCACATAAAGCTTCTTTGTATAAACACAGAAAATACTAAAATAAATAAAACCCATAATACTACTAAAACTCTGACATAGGAACTAATAGAACAATCCCTACTTATTCTACCAAAACAGTTTTGCCCTGACATTCAGTAGTAAATGTAGCCATTTCAAACAAAATTGTGGATTATGTATTCAAAGAAATATTCCAAGGTTCCGAAATGCAGTTGGTTAAAAGAATTATACACAAATGTACTGTGTATGTAATTGTATCTTAATAGAAGTTAAGGATTTATACGCAACTTGTGCAACTAGTCATATATATATATATATATATATGACTATATAATACTACTATGAGCTATAGTAATAATTCTTGTCATTTCCAAAAAGAATTACGACAATCTACATATGTTCTTTTTGAATATTCTGTTATGGAACAACTCAAATATTTGAATACAAGTGGGAGCCATATTATTTATAAAAAAAACTACCAAGTGAAGAACATGATGCCTAAAGTAGAACCTGACTTAGATGACATTGGAACTCATCCCTAGACTGGGCTTGGCACCTGACAGGGCACTAGCAACTTTGACTAGGATCATGAATGCACAAGAGAGCCTTACCTCACCAGAGGCAGAATATGAACCAAAGTTACTTAATAAGTAAAGCATTTGTTCCCAATGCTCAGCCACCCTGGTGTATATCATGCTTCTGGTGAGGTAATAGCTGGATTGTGTAGCCTGGTTCTGGTTAATGTCTCTGGCTCCTCACTGTGTGCCATTCGAATCTAGGGTTCGGTTCTGCTTCATTGATGGGTGTACCAGTTGAGTTTTTTTTTTTTTTTTTAATGAGTCGGAGTCTGTTGTAATGCAATCAGACAAGAAGGGTATTCACATTACAGATGTACCTGATCCGAAAATGATATATAAACGAGAAAATTTCATTTTTTTTATATCTGTAAATGCTAAACAAACTATAACATAACTCTTAAAATCTCTAAATTGTGAAAAACAATTCTGAGTATAGAATCAGATCAAGACACATGATCATATCACATTCATATGAAATGGCATTGTGCTTTCTCACACACATTTTACTGCTTTACATACTAGACCACATCTGCGCATGTTTGTTTTGTTGGGGGTTTTTTTAGTGCTCATCTTTCTACTTTAAAATAGGAAATAACAATTAAGTGACCAAGACAAACCTGCTGGATATCAGAGAGGTGGCTAGTTCTATCATAATATAATTCTACAGTTGCTAATCATAGATTGATATAATAGGAAAAACATATAGAATTATTCCTAAAAATCAATTGAATTAGCTGGTAAGTTCCAATCAAAGGGTTGCCAATTAAATAGATAATGTTAAGAAAAGCATATGAATTATTTACCAAATGATTAAGCATTCAATTCATATGTTAAGCCTCTTGTGAAGTTAGTAAAGGGGTCTACAACTAAGCTACTTTTTGTTTTTAGGTATAGTACACTCAAATGCTAAGCTTGAACACACACAGTTTGAGATTATGTAATGTTCAAGGTTTTTTGGCTACTCCAAAAATGACTTGTACCAGAGCCCATTAATAGCAGAAGGTATATAGTTAGATACAGTTAGTTTGCCAGCACACTGTCATTTACTTTATTTCTTCAGTCTCTGAGCAGAAGGAAACTTGTTCCGATTTCCCCCTGGTGTTAAGACTGCTTTCTTCTCCAGAAAAGTGTGTTCAAACAGATAGTTAGTACTGAAGATTATTATTATTAACTCCCAAACTATTTTCACACTGTCACTAGAAGTGGCTACAATAACAAGAAAGTATAGTTCTACTTTATTGTTAACTATGGAATTGATAGAATATCTCGAATATTTGTTGCAGCTCTATTTCCATGTTATTTTAACTCGTTTGCTTAACACTGAATACTTGTTTGTTACCATTCTTGCGGCGACACAGGTCTGACTGTAGGTTGCCTGGCTGTATTTGCACACTGCGTTGTTCTTGTTAACTTATGTATCATTCTGTGATAGAAAATGAAGGAAAAAATAGACCGTATGTAGCACAGTACTTTAGTAGTACTTGACTGCTCACAAAAATTGGGGGATATTTCAGCATGAATATGAAACAATTTTTGAAAACAATCATTTGATTTTGTTTCATTATCAAGATCCTCAGAAAAGCAAATGAAATGTTAAAAAGTTACATTACACAAATGACATGATGGAGTAGCCAATGACATATTCAGAAGCATGTCACTGGACGAGTGTCACATATTGACACTCAGTAGGGTGACATAGATGGGTCATGGATAGGATCAGATTGTCCAGCATTTCTTGTGGGATCTTATTTGTATTCATTTTGAAATATCCCCTATTTTTTTATGAGCAGCCTATAACAGTAGTCGTATTAAACAGAATTGTGTTAGTCTGATTATGAGTAATATGAACTTTCCTGAAGTCTTCCCTAGACCAGTTCTGCATAAGTTATGTTAATATGAAGCCTATGCAAAAGCTATGCAGAATTATGTTAAAGCATCACTGGATTGTGTTTCAACACAGAGCTCTTTAGTATCAAACTTTAAATGCGCCTATAGAGTATTTGTGCTCTATCAATTCTTGTCAAGGCTTAGCCTTTTTCTGTGGCAATTTGCTTACAGTGGATTTGTTCATGGGGCCCGTGGCTGTCATTGCTTATTAGGAGCTCACCTCTTTCTTTTATGTAGGTCAGCAGAAAACTACGACGAGAAATGGAAAGAGAGTTTGATAATGAACAGCTTGTAAGATGTAGATAACAAGACAACTTAATTATTAATAGAAAAATAGCAAAACTGAAAATGTACACTGCATAGCCAAATGTATGTGGAAACCCCTCCTAACAAGTGGATTTGGTTGTATGAGCATTTGTTGTATCACTGACAACCAAGGTACTGCCGCTGAAGTTGTTGCCAGCAGCTTACCGGATTCGTTTCCCTGGCCAAGCAGTAGCAGAAAAGTCTGACACGACTGTGTACAGCTCGACCTGTCAGTTTGAGTCATTTAAAGCACACTTCTATTGGGCATTGAGTAGTGGAAATGTTCTCCAGAAGACATACTAGATACAAAAAATAATGCCACTAAAGTTGTTGGATGCTGCAGTGTTTTACCAAGCTTGGTATGGACGAGCATGATTACCCTGCATAGAACACTAAATTAAAAACACCAAAAGAAACACCTTAAAGCTGAGAAAAACTCAGTGTGAGCCCAGAACCTCACTAATATTTTGATGACACGATTGGAGGTGCCTCCCTGCAGTCATGTTCAAAAATGCAGTGGAAAGCCTACAGAATGTTATATCAGTAAAAGGAGACTCCAGATGAATACCCATGGTGTTCGAAAATAGGTGTCCACAAACATTAGGTCATTTAGTGTACATTTTAAGAAGGGTTTTACATTTGGTCTACACACTTCATCACATCTCTTAAAGACATTGACTTCTGTGAAACTACAAATGAATTGCATTCTGCTCGAAACAAAATTTGCAAAGAGGTCTGTATTGAAATCCAGTAACGTCACTTTAATCATTTGCTATTGTGTATCAACAACCTTGTTTTGTGAATTCTGGCTCTCATTTATCAGTGCGTGCACAAATGAATCTGTGTCTACATTGTGGGTACAAATGTTTCATTTGAGTGGTTTCAATGAGTGGTGTGTAGTAAAACAGGAAAAATATTTTCCTGCAATTATGCATATATCCAAAGGCG
Source organism: Parotocinclus haroldoi (assembly GCA_034779995.1). Classification (NCBI taxonomy): domain Eukaryota; kingdom Metazoa; phylum Chordata; class Actinopteri; order Siluriformes; family Loricariidae; genus Parotocinclus; species Parotocinclus haroldoi. The sequence goes on from JAUZST010000852.1 coordinate 34,068, forward strand.
AGTAAAATCGAGTAAGAGTAAAAAAGTATTATGTGGAAAAATGCACTTAAGTTCTGCCTTACATGTTAAAAAAGATAACATTTGAAGTGTATTAACGTTTGTACAACATTCTCCTTCTTATCCAAGTTTTACTCTTTTATTTTTTGTCATGGTCACAGAGGCTCTAACACTTTTAAAAAAAAAAATTTTTTTTCCAAACCTGTCCTTCCCTCAGCAAATTGTGTCTGCATGCAACACCCTACTGGGTTCACCACTGCACACGATTGTAACCATGTATTAAACACCACACCACACAGATTTGTGTATAAAAACACCATTGATAAATGATCGGCCAGGTTCTAGAAAATCAATACTAACCTGATTCCTAAATTCCTGTGTGTGATTTATCGACTTGTATAAAAAGCAAATAATCTGTGAGATTACAGAAAAATGTGCAATTTCTTACTGATTTTTATTGTTGGTCTATGTTTAATGTGTTAGTGACTCAAACTTGACGTTTCACTGACTAATATTTATACTGAACTGTTCTCAAAAATAGAAAAATCAGTTGTTGATTATAGTCATAAAATGTGCTGAGTAAAGATGTTTTGTCTTGCTATATATTCTGTAGTTGAATATTCTTTGCTGACGGTTTTTTTAAGCTTTTATTCAAAAGCAGAAAATATGATGAGGGTGGATAACCATCATAGTCACGGTTGCTGTCTTCACTTCCCATGAGCAAGATTATTGTTGGTAGATTATGAATGAGGCAAAACACCCATCAGAGTCTGACTGAGTGGAATAAAATGATACTCATTTACTGTGCTTTCCCTTTTATTTCAAGTGCTTGGAAACGAGGATAAAAAGGAATTTAAAGAATGTGGTACAGATGAAGGATGGCTCTACCTTTACCTAACTAAAAGCAACATGCTTACCTATTTCTATGTGAAAAAACTGGGTCAGCTTCATTTAGGCATTCACTGGAACAATCACTTTCCCCTGCTAGAAAGTTATTAAATAAATAAGGCTCTAATCTGATCTGATGGCTGACCACTCGCTGAATATGGGCAGAAATCTTTTCCACTTCAAATTTCTTCTGATGGCTGTTACTTGGAGTTTCATTACACAGTTGTACAGGGGCAGATCTGTGCTATTTGATGCTTTCCTGAATAAATTTTGGGTTGTTATAGTAGTGAGTCAGGTTTTATTAGCTTCTTATGTGCACATGCCCAGTAATTCTAAAGGAGCACCATCCATTAGGATGTACACAGTCAATAGGCCCCCATATCCAGCTATGACATTTCTGTAGCTATCCACCTTCTGAAATAATCAAGGCCAATATTTTTCTAAAATCCTGGAAAACTACAATAGATTTTGGGGTTATTAAAGTACAAAACATCAGGTATTGTCTTCTTAACCTAGCCAATTTCACATCTGTACAATGCATCAGGTTTTATTTTACTCAGGTCAGCAAATACTCTGTGGTCCAGCAGTGTCTACAGTCACATTGCCCAGATACTTGCGTGATACCATCTTTGAACAAGCAGCATCTAAAGTATTATGAACGACTAAATAATGTATCAGTCTAGTGAACTTATGATCCTCGTTCCATGGGATATAGGTTACATTGATGAGCAGTGGAAAACTTTAGCCTTTAGCAATACGTGATGCAGGTCCAAACTTAAACTTAAATCCCTTAATGAACCCAGTGTGAGGTATACAGTATCCTTACCCTTATACACACCCAGCTCGAATACCTGAAACTGAATGACTGAGGTATAATATTCTAACTTGATCCGTTTGACACTTGTTTTCAGCAAAGATTTGCAAACAGGCTGCTCCAGGTTCTCTTGTGTTTTCTGCCCTACAATTATATAATCAGCTACCATGTTTAAAACTGGTACCTAGTTGTAGTGCTAATTACAATCTCACCCAAAAAAGAATTGGTTATTCCTTTTAGTCTGTCTCTGCTCAGTTTCTTATGTGCCTCTATGATCTTTGGACTGAGACAATCACCTTCTGTTTGGCATTTTGGGGTCTAGGCTGTCATACCCATTGTCAAAATCATGACATAAAATTGAAGAGAATGGCCCACAAAGACCGATGCAGTCAATTAGTTAGAAATACCCAAACAAGAGTCCAGGAATGGCATTGAAATAAATGAGTTAAACCAAGCACAGCAAGAGGACAAGTCAGTTGGTTATTTAAGCCAATCCGTTTCTGTCCCCAGCACATTACATGTATTAGTAATTAAACGGACATCTTATTACTAAGCAAAATGTCCTTCACAGTGGTGAAATTGGTACTTTAAAGTAAACAAATTAAAGTATTAATAAAACTACCTACAACACTGGGAAATATGTAAGCTGTCTGTAGTTTCTATCTTTACGTTTTACAATATAAAACAAATCCTTTTATGCATCGTCACTCCATATCACATTTTTATAAGAAATCTATATTTTACAGGTTATCACCCGTTACCCCAATAAATCCCCACTTCTGAACATCAGGGAACATAGACATATGTTCAGTAGGAAGTGGTATCTTCTGAAGACCATGGCCAAAAGTTAGTTCTATCTCGTTGTCTGTACATTTAAATTGTAACTACGACTACAAAAATCAATTTCAACATACTGTCCTGTTAACTTTATTTGACCATTCCAATGTAATGTGTCCTAATGCTATTTATATGATTGCCATGTGGCTAGTTTATGTACTATATTTGTTCATTCCGCTTTATGCGTACCAATATCAAGTGGAAAAAAAGTTGACTGACCAATAGTGAAATGTGTTAGATTCAGCGATGTAAGACTATACTATGTAAACTATAGAAATGGATGTTTAAGAGTTACAAACATATGGCACTCATCCTGAGGAGCAACTCATACCAATGAAGGAATTTGTCAGAATGGTTCAGTATGGGACTCGATTTGATCCAATCACAAGGAGACTGAAAATGCAGAGCAAGTAAAGCAAAGTTGCAGTAAATTTAAGAGGAAAATGCAAAGCACCTGGTAATGCCAAATTACTAATAAAGGCACCATATTTCCAGGGATTTCATAGTGAAAGCTTTTCGACTTTTGTACACAATGTGATTAAGAGTAAACAAACCGATGAGAGAATCTCGACCATTTTAACCATATTTATTTATAACAAGTTTCAGGAAAAATGGCTCTACTTCTCGCCCTGCTGCTGATCTGGCATGCTTCTGATGATGTCAGAATCACCTGTGGGACAAGACGGTAGTCAAAATTAATTTAACCCGACCGAAAATTAAACGTCAAGCACCACTTAAGGACAAAAGCGGCATTAACTGGTCTTAGTAATCAAACATGGATAGGTTATGGGCGCTATATACACCCTACAAAACAGATGAGAGAACTAATTCAGTCTCGCTGCCCCTCAAAATCAGACTACAACATGAATTTACAATCACTACAAATAAAACATTTAACACAGAACAGGAGATGTTCAATGCTTACCAGGGTCGATGATGGCCAGTGTGCACACCCGGTAGTATTTACCACAAGCTGTGCCAAGCTCAATGTTGTTTCCACTGTAGTGGTGGACGCCAGTTTTGGCCAACATAGCGTAGTACTCAATTTCAGATTTCCTGCAAGCAACAAGGGAAATGTATTTATTTGGGGTTTTTTTTTTAACGCAATTTCAAAAACACTGTTATATATGGCATGACCCGGTATGGGTTAAAAAATATTTATCCTTTTCCTGCATGTCTACTTATATTTTTTTAGATTTATTTAGATTTTAATTAGATTTTAGTTCTTGTCAGAAGGTTGAGGGCTTCTTTAACAGGTTCAGGTATTCATAATTTCAACAAGGAAAAAGGTTAACCCATTAGTCATTAAAAACCAAGTGCACTGAAATAACGGTAGTTTTTAGTGCTGACTAAACTAAAAAAAGGTGTTAAAGGTGTAAACAATACCTTCTATAGTGCTCACAAAGATTAGGGGATACTTCAAAATTAAATATGTCCTAATATTTCTGAGCAGTGTTATGATAAATTTCATTTTCTTAACCACTCAATCCTGATCAGAGTCACAGAACATGCGGTGCCTAGCCAGCCGCATAGGGCGCAAGGAATGAACAAGACCGGGCATCAATCGATTGTACACTATATAAATAAACAACCCGCATTGTTGTGTAGGCATAGCATTTTACAAGACCTGCAAATACACCGCAGAGTAACGAGAAACATTTAACACTCCCAATTGAGTGATACAAGAAAATGAATAATTCTGCATGAAATACAGAATGAGAATTCAGATGGACCTTTTCTTTAGTTCATTCAATGCAAATGAAGCACTTTATTTAGGAAATCAAACTACAAACAGGAAACAACTCAAAATTATGTGGGATTGGAGAACTGTACAGATTAAAAAGAATCCACTGCTCACAAAATTTCAAAAGAAACATCACCTTATATCTACGAGCAGTATATACTGCTCAAAAATATAAAGGGAACACTTAAACAGCACAATGTAACTCCAAGTGTTCCCTTTATCGTTCAAAGTTTTTTTTTGAGCAGTGTAGAATATTGCCATTGGGCAACTCCGGGCATCTCTAGTTATTTGGCTTCTTTTTAAACTTCAAAATGAAATATCCCCTTATTTCTGTGTAGTGTAGTTGGTATTGGGCAGCACAGGTATTGGCCAAATGGCGCCAATCCACGTGTCATTCAATGGCTTTTCAGAAGATCACATCAAATGCATTGCCAGATAATTAAAAAAAAAAAGTTAAGAGTGCGAGTCAACATGCAACAATCAGTGAACAGTCAAAACAAAGGATATTTCCTCACAGGTCATGGGAAACCAAATCATTATTCAACCAGACCTGATATTAACAGCACCTTGTAATCTATGCAATATTTGTTTCAAGCAGTGACAGGAGAACAGGTGTAATACAACTAATTGAATAAAACAAACCAAAGGCATCATGCTAGATAACATAACATGAGCATAATGTGGCAGACTCTAAATTGGAAGCTTGCAAACTCAAGTTCTAGCTACACAAACTGCCACTGTTGAGGTCCAGAACAGCATCTGCTAAATGCTCTCATTTTAAACATGACCCATTTCTTTCCACCTGTCCAGGGGCACTTCCATCTTTTCAAAAGCTGCCAGACATTGTAGGGGACTTGTGTCTTAAGTATGGAGTGAAAAACTTCAAACACGTTGTGGGAAATACCTCAGGGCAGGGCAGTTATTGGCCAGGATCACCAGCTTGGCTTTGCCTTGGCGGATCATCTTCTGTGACTGTTTGTATCCCAGCACATATTTACCACTTTTCATCACCAGCTGCAGTCTGGAGTTGATGGACTCCAAAGACTTTTTCTGTTATAGGGAAACAAGATGCTTAACAACGCCTTGATGGATGCAACTGTAGCATTGAAAATTAGCACGTATAATTAATATAATTTTTTAGCGATTGCAGGAATGACATGATAGATTAATCAAACGTCAGATGTTCAGTAGGCAAAGCGTACATTTAATACAACACTTCTGTTACTACGGTTCAGGTTCGACAGCAATGTTCGCTCAATAAGCTGACAACTACCATCGGTATGAACATGTCTGAACTAAATTAAACCCGTAACAGCAACTTAACGTGATCTAATGTTAGTTATGTGCTATGGCTTATAATATTGAAATACATTTAATTATTAGAGATAAAGCATGAGGCCTGTAACACGTGAGCCGCAGCGCCATGCACAAGCACTCACCGTTTTTTTAGCGGCCACCATTGTAACTCCTCAGTCCTATCCGGCCAACCTACAAACCAAAATCCCAGAGAGAAACTCTTACTCTCAAACAAAACATACAATTTGTTACCCAACACTTACAAACTCCGATTATTTTATAAATATGTACCAGAGCCGCACTTACAGCCTGGTAACTCCAAGATGGCCTCGTAGAGAAAGGATTTCCCAGCGTGCACCGCGCCCCTATGCAACGCGCTCGCAGTGAGAGAAACCGGCTACGTCCTGAACAGCTCGTTCCTCCCTCTACAAGTGCACTTTAAAGTCTATCAAATATATGCTCCCATCGTCTGAGAAGTGCACTTCTATACATCCTAGGGGGATGCTTTCTAACACGTTTTTACCGGCGCCAATACTGTATATAAGAAATTATTTAGAATACATTTTATGAGACACAGTTTGAAACATGGCAGCAATATGTAGAGTTTAATTGTATTTTATTTGCATACCACCTATTATACACGTACAGGAATTAAATCGCAAAAGTATGTAACAAATACGAACAGGCGGAAGTGAACAGGACAACACAGTACTTCCACAACCTCAAATAAATTAATTTAAAGGTCTTAGATAAACGTTAGATGTACATTTTGAGAAAATGACAAAAACACCTGATAACACTCTAATATTTAATTGTCTTGTAGACTGTGGCAATACAGCTATGTTGCTGACATACGAATCGTATATAGATAGTGTCAGTGAAAAAAATGGAAGCATAATTTTATTTAATCCATTTGAATTTTATTTTGTTTCGTTTAATTGCTTATACACAAGTCAAATGGGTATGTGCTTGCAGACCTGTTTTTTGTGTTAAAAATAATGAATGAAAGAAAATAACTTAAGCCTAAGCCAGTGTCAATGTTTGAATACCACGCCTGCTTAATTCTTGAATAGAACTAAAATATGTCTGATAAGCCTAAACAAAGGTAAATGCAGACTCAAATGACAACTTAAAAAGTACTACCGAGCAGTCAAACTGTCACATAGTTTTGGCTCTCTGTCAGAAATGGCCTGCAGATGTCGCTGTTTCACAAGAGGGCCTCACTGCAGAACAAGATTTGTGTCGAGATTTGATTTGAGTTTAATTACAGTGTGTAACTGTAAATGAATAATTGTAAAGCCTCATACAGTAGCATTATAACGCCATATAAATAATTTAAATTCATATTGGGCTAATTAGGCACTAGTGATCAAATTAATGAGATAAAACTGGAGGTGTGGTAGCGGAGTTCTTATAACATAAAGTCTTACATGTTGGAGACTACCATAAGGAAAACAGATGCACAATGCTGAAGATTACACAATCATTTTAAAGACATAAATACTGTCAATGTACAATAAAGCACAATTGCTTATAAAGTTTGTCTGTTTATTTAGATTTATTTAATGAAGCTATCAACCAGTTGATTGAACATGATTTGGAAAGACACAGCTGTCTATATCAAGACAACAAAGGACATCAGGGCAAAAACCAAACCATGAGGACGAAAGAGCTGCCTGTAGAGCTCAGACAGGATTGTGTGAAAGCACAGATTTGATATAAAATACTGCACTGAAATTTCCCAATGGGTGCCCAGGAAAAATGTACTGTGAAATTTCAAAGTAAAACTGTAAATTTACTGACAGTTTGACTATAAAGTTGACAGTTCTACTATGATGGTAATTTGATGGTAATTTTGTCACTTCGTTGTTCCACTGTCAAACCACAAAGTGCTGTTTCTTTTCTTTGGGCACCAATGTAGTTAATAGAGTTTTGCATCTTAAGTTAAGCTGTCTGAGTTCCCATGGCTGTTGAAGCCTAAACACAAGTGCCCATGTGTGACAAACTCAAACAAACCAGGAATTAATCTTGTTTTCTCATGCGCAACAAAAAGGTAAGAGGAAGCTGGCTTCTTGTTGACAGAGCCTATTACAGTACAGCTCTGTGAAGTTTGGGACGTGGTCTGTGAGTTGTGCTTATCAGTTTTCAGTAGCTCAGTTGGCAGTCTAATCAAAACTTATCCTTTATAACTCTGTAAACGGGATTTCTATAGGTTGAAAAGCAAAATGGGATGCGGCTCTAGTACTCAATTTGGAGGCAAATACAAAAGCAAACCAAAAAAATGTGAAGATTCCAATGGAGACAAGACAGCTGGCAAGTATAAGAATTCAATCAAATAGATGTAATTATTCTGTTTATGAGTGCTAGTAATGAACATAGGTTTGTTGCTGTGGTAATTAAAGTTTGATATGGTTATTATTCTTTGTGGATGATTATATGATGTATAGACAATGTGTAGTATTAGTTGGTTTAACGTTTGGTTTGTGTGCCATCATCTGTACCCACTGTCTCTCAAAAGAAGCTCTTTACCTAGACAAAACTGCAATATTTATATATATATATTTTAGGAAACATTTAGTTCCTACTCTTAATATTTCCTATTTGAGAGACAGATATTTTGTTCTATGCTTATAATATATTTTTTTAAGTTTGATATCCATCTCAAAGTTCTGTGCTGTACAACCCACCAGAAAGCCACTGCTGTACCCTGAACTTTGACGTATGCATGGTTGTATCTTTGGCAAATATATTTTGTTCCTAGTAAGATCTCCACATATATTTATTTGTTCTCTCACTGGTACTTTACATGTCATCCTTTTCTAAGAATCTTTACTTTCTCATCCATAAAACAAGATGGTATTTAAAACATTAAAAAAGTAGGTGATGTGCAACCACACCACCATGGTTTGGTTCTGAACAATTTGGGTCATAAATAATTTCTTCCTGAAAACAAACAAACCAAAAAAGTACAAAGAGCATCGGTGTGGTAGTTCTAAAATTAGGGCTTAATTTGCTGGAAATGACTGACATTTTGCTTTCCTGTTGGTGAACTATGAAATGTCTAAACATGACCTTTTTGTATGTCTGCAGTTGCAAGAAAGACTTTCTTTTAATTATTTCTGATTCCCTAAATTAAAATACTTAATTGCTTATCAAATGCAAAATACAATTCTTACACATTAAAAAAACACAAATGTAATGTTGGGCACTACGCATTTAAAATACAGTCGAATCCGGTTAATCGGACCGCATCAGGACAATATCGTTTTGGTCCTAATAACCTGCTAGTCCAATTAAACGAACATGACCCATGTTAAAAGACGGGACGTGCTATAATTTACGTAACATATTAAATGTTTATTAAACCTGTATTGTGTGATTTACATGTATAGTGAACTAACAAACAAGAACTATTGTTGCTTAAATTTGAAAGCAAGTTTTTCGAAACGATCTACAACATGATGTATAGATACTCAGCATGCGAAGCAAATTCCAGTCAACGTTTGAAGAACTTATCCAGTGTGATCTGAAGAGTTCTCTTGACGGACTGCACGAACAAAATGCACCAAAAAAAAGTGGTGGGCATGTTCACCTCCTGCTGGTTTTGCTCTTGTCACCACAACTTTTCGGATTTCCTGACCTTTGATAAAAGCATAAATTCTCCCGGGGATCCCAAAAATCCTCCCATATCTTGCTGACCCGCTTTGTATCCGCTGGCCGGTGTGGGTACTGACAAGTGGCGGCTTGTGGCTTCTTTTTCTTATTCGCTCTCACGTTTTGGCCCAAATAAGCGAATAAGATTACACGTATATAATAGGATTTGTTTCGGTACTTTAGGATTTGGTCCCATTAACCGGTGTCCCAATTAACCGGATTTGACTGTATATTTTTAATGTCTTTGACTGTTAAGAAATGTGCTTACAATAAAATACTACTAATCCTACTAATGCTAAATCATTTAATTATCATTATTATTCATATTAGTCATCATTAATTCATTTTCTTATCTTCTTCGTCCTGGTCAGGGACGAGCCTTTGCCCAGCCGGTGGCACAGGGCCCAAGGACAACCCATCGTAGGGCGCAAACACTCACGTTCTCATGTGCACTTTCCCAAACTAAGGACATTTTAGAAATTACAATTAACCAAACACACAATGTCTTTGATATGTGGAAGGAAACCGGAGCTCCTGGAGTAAACCCACATGGACATGGAAAGAACAGTCAGAAGTCAGATTGAACCCGGGGACCATGTCGTCTGGTGTATACTGTAAATGTAATAGAACTATTTCCATCCTTACTGCTATTAGTATTATGATTATTATTTTATTTCCTTTCTAATTATTCTTCCTCGTATCTAAACCTAAGGAGCAGAGCACGATGGAACCAGACAGATGGTGAGGTTACAAGGTAAAATGTTCATCTCTCTCCAGGTCACTCTGTCTCGCTCACACACACACATACACACATTCATACACACAGAATTTAACCTGCCATGCCTTGCTTCCTCTCATTGGTAACAGAACCCTGTGTTAGTCGGTGAGTGGGGTGTGTGTCATTCATTCCATGCCTCTCTCTCCCTCCCTCCCTCCCTGGCTTTCATTTACCCGCTGATGTGCAGCGCACAGATAGATGTGGAGATAAGACTTCTGCTCTAATGGTTGCCCTGGACAGCATGTTACACTGCTATAATTAGTAGATCCTGTTCTCACTCATTCACAAGGCAAGAATTAACCGATTCATTTTTGGTGCAACCCAGATATCGGCAAACCTTTGAAAAAAAAAAACATGCAAATTCACTCTCCTGTGCTCGTGGATGATTTTTGGAAGGCCTGTAAGCATGTGATTAAGAATTAGCGCACTGGTTATTTCGAGTAAGTGAGACTGATTTAAGGTGATCTCATTTCACTGGCACCGGCGTCATGCTAATAAAGCCTGCTTGATTTGAGCCGGACTGACAGGGGAAGGGAGTGGGCCGACGACTGCAAGCCTTTGCCAAACTGCGCCGAACGGTTGGCACAGCCTGCCGATATGTTGTCATAGGTATGTTTGTGTGATTGTTATTAGGTTGCTGGGTATCTTTTTAATTTGTAATACAAACACGGTTATGTTTAAAGCATTTAGCAGACGCCCTTATCCAGAGCGGGCCAAACAATCCCAAAGGGGCTTAGCAACACTTGGCAGAACTCAAGAGTTTCCTGATTTGTAGTACAGACCCTTTAACCGCTGAACCAGCCTGTCCCCTAAAACATGTTCCCTTAGCATCACAGTTCCGAGCCTGCCAACCAGAATTTGTGCTGTAAAGTGAGTGGTGCGTGAAGTTACTTGTGCAGACTCCACCTGATCTGACTTGTGGTCCACACAAACAAAAATGTGGAAGATAAAATTGCTCGTTCTGCTTGAACACATCTGAAGTAGGATGCAGCTAGTTGTTTGTGCAAGGTATAAAAGTGTGGGTTATGCCCATGAACGTTGGGTGGAGGAAAGCTGTTAGGTTCTGTATAACAAAACAGAGCACCGCACTCCAAACACCGAGCAAAGACGAGTCTCTCTCTCTCTCTTTCTTTCTTTCTCTCTTGAAGGATATCTTAAATTTGGGAGTCAAACATTCAGTTTCACTGCGCCTGATAACCGTAATTAAGACCTGGCGTTTTTGCCTCGATGAGCTCTAGAGGGCGCAAGAGGCTTAGTAACAGGTCCACGTGCCAGTTAAGTCCTGCAAGAAAACTGATCGCCGTTCCTTAAAAATGTTCGTGGGTTTATCGTTTTGTGTTTGAACGCGATATAAAGTGGAAACGAACATTTTTGAGAGAGCTTTGATTGAGCAGACTGACTTGATGGCTCTGTTTTACCAGGTGAGTTGCATTAGTGCTGATCTCTGGGTGTGTGTTCTGGCTGCAGTGTGTGTATGTTATAATTGGCAGACCCTAAGATGTTGGGCTGTGAAGGATCCATCAACAGCACCGTGCAGTACACAGGAAAAGGACTGACAGACACACACCATTGATCGAGCAGCATAAACAACGTGTGTGTGTGTGCACATGTATATGAATTTGTGTGAATGTGCGCATTGGCAATGCTTCTGAGTCTCACCTAATCATGCATCATGTTGGGTAAGTAAGCTTTGCTTCGTTCTGTCAGCCTCCAAACATCCGGCCTAATTAAACGACTGTGGAAAATGGGGAGAAGTGTGTGAGGAGCTTAGTGTTTCCATCGGGATTTGGACTTCCAAGCTTTCTGATTAGCAGTCTGTAGCCTGTTGATTCAGCAATTCTGTCCCATTAGAGATGGCAGTAGGTCACCTGTATGCAAGTCACAAACGGGGCTCAGGTTACTGTGCTACATTCAAGTAACTCAAATCAAGTTCCTGCTACAAGTCGAGTAAGTCTCAAGTCAGGTCATATGGAACCGTGACGATCTAACTCCAATTTAATCAGTCAAAAGACAGTGGTCATGAAGAGTCATTCACAGCCGATTCACACTCTGAAGTCTGATTTCTGAATGTTGCTGAATTTGTGTTCTGAATACAGAAGAAAACCCCTGAAACTGCAATATTTAATTGAAAAATCAACTCATTACGAGAGGGCAGCCCGGGGGCTCGGTGGTGGGGGGGGTCCCGGGTTCAATTCCAGGGTGGAGTGACCTGGGTCCTTTCTGTGTGGGTTTACTCCGGGTCCTCTGGTTTCCTCCCAAAGTCCAAAGATATCCGCATTAGGTTTATAGGTGTCTCTAAAGTGGGCCTTAGTGTGCGACTGTGATCGTATGTGCGCCCTATTCTGGATTGGCGCCCAGTCGAGGGTTGTTCCTGTCCTTGCGCCCATAGCTGCCGGGTGGGCACCGGCTGGCCCACGACCCCGTGTGGATTAAGCGGAAGATGATGAATGGTCTCGTCTTTAAATTTGCAAGTCTGCCAATTCGATAGACCTGTCTGAAAACCCAGTGAACTGCCGGTGTGGATACTGACTATGTGGGCAGCTGTCTAAATTCCACCAAACACTGTCAATGATGCGAGACACATCTACAAACGGACAGCATTTTGTGAGGAAAACCATTTATTTATTTATTCACTGTTTATTGGGCATTGTAGAGTAATTGGGGTAATAAGAACAGGAGGCCATGCATTTTCAACCGAATCATGACCAAGACCCACACCTAATAATTATGCATAACTCTGTTAGCACCATTGGTTATTTAGCATCATTCCTCAAGGTACAGTTTAAAACCCACGTTCACACGTCGTGTTGTTATTTCCGTCGCCGAGTGTATGTTCCATGAATTTGGTTCCACTTCTTGCCAGGTAACATACAGGGCCGTGTGAGCAGCTTTAGAAATAGTGCAGGCTGTTTATAAAAACCTAATTCAGTAGTAGCAAAGCAAATCCTGAAGTCTCCTTCCTCTTTCAGATGTCATTAGCTGCATCTTTTAAATCAATGATTTTGTTTACCCAAATTTTGATTAGACATCATGAGCAAAAAAATATAAACCACTAAATGGTTTAATTTCTGCATTTTTTGCTGATCTGGTGCCTGTCCCCAGAGGGAGACGGTGTGAACGGGCCCTAGATGGAGCACCAGTCTGTCACAGGTCAGACTCGGGTAACCTCTCATCAAACGCGTCTAATCTTACCAGAACTCAAACCTGGGCTTCTTTGGCTCGTGAGTTTATTACTGCATGACCTGGAGAAGTTTGCTTGTTTTCTCTGTGCATTCTAGTTTCCTGACCTATTTAGGTTAACTGGCATCTCTAAAGTGTCACTGTGTGAGTGAGTAAGTGGTCATGTTTATGTATTGTTGTGGGGACCAAATGTTCTCACAGTGATAGAAAAACCTGGCGATTTTGACCTCTGAGGACTTTTATGCTTTTTTACAAAAAAGTAAACTTTTATTTAAAACACCACGAGAGCAAAAAATACTCCCCTCTAGGAGCATCTGAGAAAAGCAGCTCTCCCCCAGCGCTCACACACACAGACCGAAGCGGTTCATTGCAAATATTTATTGGAAAAATGAACATAAATTAGTGTTTTTTTTCTTTTCTCTTGGGTTCCTTTTATAGCTTTTTCTGTTCTGGTTCATCTTCTCTGTTCAGGATGACAAATAAATCAAATTAAGGTAAACAATCAATTTTAGATAAAGTATTGTTTTCCTAGTGATTGTGCTATTTTATTATGTGAAAATTGTACTTTGACAAACTCACAGCACCTCAGAGCAGACCAAACCTTGCGCACCCCCTATTTAGGGGACCAAAGGCTAGGTTATTGGTGTTAAGATTAGGTTTAGGTATAACATTAATAAGCTACAGGATTTATAATGTCAGTTGCAAGTAAGATAAAGACAGTGTATACTGAGACAAAAATGTGTGTGTGTGTGTGTGTGTGTGTGTGTGTGTGAGTGAGTGAGTGAGAGTGTGTAGGTGAAAGTTTTATGTGTGCTTCGAATCTACATAGAATTGCCCTGTCAGCTTTAGTCACCACCCATGACCCAGAGTGAACTCTTACGATAGATTATAGCACAATACTATATTTCCTGGGACTGTGGTGGCCTAGCGGTTAAGGTACTGGACTCTGGACCAGAAGGTCCAGGGTTCAAATCCCACCCCAGCCAAGCTGCCACAATTGCGTCCTTGAGCAAGACCCTTAACCCACAATTGGTTGGATTGTATAATTCTATTAGTTGTAAGTCGCTCTGGATAAGGACGTCTGCTAGATGACATAAATGTAACGTCAATGTAAAAATAAGACCCTAAGGGAACCAACCATGGTCGTTCCTCCACCATGTTTCAGAGCCAGGCTAAAGTTTTGATTTTAGTTCACTATGCCATGCCCTCCAGTGGAAAGTATTCAGCCAGGGTACAGACACAGTATGGTTACCAAATGGTCAGGTGGAAATGCATTATTAGCTAGTGAGCTCTGCTGGAGTGCACGTTTCCCATTGATGTCTCATGTCCCTTTCACAGCCACACAAACATGTCAGCAAACCAAATTATAGACTAATCAAAATACATATCCCTGTAAAATAGCACCAGTAATTACTACCCTAAGTTTGGGAATGCTTTTTGGGCTCTGTTTTTACGAGCGGACATTTTAAGACATTCTCGCATGTGTGCGTTAGAAGAGAAAGTGGGACGGGAACCACTTTGTACCCGAGGTGACAGACGTTGTCTAGAACTGGAACGCCTGAAAACCCCAAATGACCTACGGTAAACCCTCAGCTGAAGGCCTGACCTCAGGTCAGTTACAGAACACAAGCCATGGGAATGCTATGAGAAGCACGGAACTGGGGTGTGTAGCGTCTCCCTTTACAATTTTGGGCTTCCTGACTTCCATTTGTAGTACCTCTTCAATCGTAAACAAATTATGTATGTATTTATGAAAGAAATAGGAAGGAGAATAGGTTTCATCAGAGCTGGGTTAAGTGAACTGTTGGGGAAACAAGGGCATAAAAAACCTTGTTAAAGAACATGAACAAAAAAGATTATTTTTATTAATTGCTAATACAGGTATGCACTGTTTAATGTCCACATTACATTCTGGGAAACGGGGCATTGACTGAAATGGTCGTTGAGTGGCCATTACCATGGTCACATCAGTCTTTTTATCCTACTTTAATGTAAATCTAAAGTTTCATATTAAAATATAAAGAGAGCTGCATGCAAACAATATGCAAATATGCCAGATATACCGATGAAAATATGGAATGCTACCTATCTACACAGGACGCCCTGTGCATTCGCATTCTTTTATTTATGGAAATACACAATAATTATATAGAGTAATAATAACATTGAGTAATGTACAGTTAGGACCATGTGTAGGTTAAAGCTGTAATACTTTAGAGGATGGTTTGATGGACCTGATACTTTTGTCTGATGGAAGCCAAAAATGCATCGATAGGGAGTTACAAACATGGAAGATCAGGCAGCTGAACCAGAACCTGAACCACTGTTCATAAAAATAAGTGGATATTTAATTAGGGGATATTTCATTAGGGGATATTTCATGGTGGGTGGGTGGTCTGGCTGGACTTCAGTCCTCCTGGTCTTGGCATGTGCATCTTTGCTTTAGACTAAAGGCAGAGTTTTGGGTTCATAGTCAACGAGGTTTATAGTGATCTAGGATTTTGGGTTGCTGTCTTCTTGTCTGCTTACTTTGATCGCTCAGGTTTGCTGATTCCTCTGGGGGTGGGTTGCCATGTCTCACGTCATCCCTCTTGGGGGATGTACTTGGGGGGTGGGGTGGGGTAGGGGGTGTAATACGTTCTGGTTCTCTTCTTTTTAGCTGTGCTGCTTTAGTTAATGCTTCCGGAGTTTCATGCTGCACATGGCAACAGTGATTGCTAATAGACTGTTAATCAATAAGTAACTAAGTAAATTTTCTCTTTTCTCTCTGAGCACCGGTACCAGTATCTTAAATTTTAACTCCCGCCACTGCTCGTGGATCCACATCGATGATTGGCTGTTGAGGTGACCAGCTGTTTACGGCCACAGCGTCTTGATTTAAAAGACAGATTTTTATTTCCAATTATAATATAATAACCACAGCCGTTAAAGGGAAAGGACGTTGATCGGAAAAAAAATGTATGTTTAATCTGCAAGTGGTACTTTTTTTCCTTTTGTCTGAGGATGTACTAAATTTGATTTGACCCAGACATGGTCCAGACCAACAGATCTTTGTTGGGGAGGTCAGACTCAGATGCTGTGTGCCTTTTTACAGAACAGCTCTTCTTCAACCTCATCCTGTTAGTTGAGTCGGAAGAGACGTCAACCCATGTGTTTAGATGTTTTATTTTTATTTTTTATTATTTTACTGTGAATAATTGGGGTGGCTGATGGACTGAGGTCAGAAGTTTGATTCTGGCTCTACCAAGCCGCCTCTGTTCTTCCTCAACCCTTGGTTAAGCCTCATTTCACTTCGGATAAATGCACCTGCTGTAAATGTAACCAGTGAAGGCACTTGGTTCATGCTTTTCTCTCATGCAGCTGTACACACCCTGTAAGGAGAATGACACACAAGCAAGCAATCCTCCCAAATATCAAAAGAAACACTTAAATCCAGGCCTCTACAAAAATATGAGAGGAATGTGAGCGAAGAGCGTGAGAGAGGACGTAAATAAACGATGAAGGCGAGTCTCTTCTGCCCAGAAGTGAGCCCAGCCCTTGAGGCATAATCTCCTCTCTCGGGTGAGGGAGTCCAGCGGCCCGGGATTGGCTGTGTTCTGTGGCTGGCCACAGTCACCGCAATAGGCTTTTGCCACTGGCGCCTGCTCTCAGAGCCAGCCAGGGTCGAAACTGCGGGACATGGCAGGTTCTGAGCCAGAGGGTGACCTGAACACTGCCCGTCTGCAAACGATGCTGACCACATGAAGAGTCAGTCGGTTTCTCTCGTTGCCCACATGGAAATGGATTGGCTGCAGCCGCAGACACGAGCAATAGTGACTCTCACGAGCCCAGAACTGAGAGTTCACGGCACCGTGGCTGCATAATACACTGCTCACCAAAATTAGGGGATATTTCATTAAGGAATATTATTAATGATCATTTTGTGAGCAGTATATAATGTTCATGTGTTGTGTGTGAGAACACTTATCGAACGTGTACGATAAGTACATAAGGGGGTTTTCTTTAAGATATTATTAGGAATCACGATACCTGTCAAAGCTGCGGGCCATTGACCATAATTTTTTAGGTTTTATTTAACCCCTTGTAAGCTTTATCGTATGCACCTCACCCCTTGTCCACTATGTAACTCATGTCCCAGTGATTTGATGATTTGCACTTTTGTAAGTCGCTCTGGATAAGGGCGTCTGCTAAATACTGTAAATGTAAAATAAATGTGGTACGTTCTTCGCCCATGCGCTGGGAGTGCCCCGATTGTAGGATCAGTGCTTTAGGGGCACCAAATGAGACCAGCATCTTCGCCTCCCCATTTTATTTCAAGCTAATTCTGTTTTATAATCTTGGACTGTCATTTCCACACACAGGACTTTTCAGGTAAAGAAAACGCTCGATTTAAATGCAACAAACCAGAGAAAACTTATTTCTGAGCCTGCGAGCATGAGGTTAAAATAGTTTGTTTTTATTTATATTCTTGTCAGCTTAGCAAACACAAACTTCCATTTAAAAGAAAACACCGATTGAAAAGCCTAACTTTTTACTATTTAGGGGTATTGGGCGCTTGTGCACTCCTAAAAGGAGGAGGAGTTTGTTTTGCTTCTGTAAGGCATATACAGTTAAAATAAAAATAAATAGTTGATCATGAAAAAGTGAGACTTAGTTCTGTATACTTCACATAGCCCAGAAATCAAAATAAACCTATTGTTTAATTCACAATAACGATAATAAATAATAAAGACAGGTGTTTAATGTGTCATAGTAATATTAAGTTTATTGGCAAAAATGTTGTTCATTCTCTTGAAATCCTACGCATGAATTAATAATAATAGTTAACCTTAGATAACCTTTAGAGTTTATTTAACCCCTTAATTGTTATCCTGTCCAAATGTTATGCACCGATTGTCCCAACGATGATAAACATGGTAAAGTTTGCCAAAATAAGTGTTGATCACAAATTATTGGCTATTTGTGATTATTGTTTTTTTTTTATTAATATGCTTGCTTAATGCTAAATTCGGACACTTTGAGGAGGTCTGGCTGGTGCTGCACAGACACAGTTGGCCTTGTCGAAATCAGGCAAGGTCAGACGAGGGTTGGTAAATATGGTTGTGGCTCCTCTTTACGAGTTTGCTCTTGCATTTGGTCATTTACAATTGGTCATTTAGCAGAACCCTTATCCAGAGAGACTTAAAAGTGGGTTAAGGGTCCTGCTCAAGGTCCCAAAAGACCATCTGCTCCATAGGCTGGTACCTTAAGCACCACAGTTCCACTCTCGCTGCAGATGTCAAGTAAATGCAGGAGAAAAAGAAGAGGTTGGTTTTAGCTGGATGTCCGGAGGCACTCACTGGCTAATGCCTCTTCTTCTATAATGGAGAAATTGGCACATGGCAAATAATACGGACAGGTGAAGTGAGCACATTCAGAATGTGAAGAAAACAGATTCCACGCAATATTCACAGAAACACTAGTGGATCATCTGGAAAGGTTTTGCAGGTGCCAAGTTAGGTCTTCTTTTTGAAAGTGTGTTTGAATCTCGACGCTTTCAAAGGTGAGGAAGTGCATTTCTGATCTTTTCTTTTAGAAAGTGAGTAAAACGTCCATGGTGGCTACACCTTTGCGTACGACTGCATCGTAACGAAGCCACTAGTTTTGTCAGAATTGAGCGCGTTACCTTGAGCACGTTGCAGCCAGGCTTGGCGTGTGTGTGCGTGTTGTCTGAGATGATGCGACTTCCGGTTGCACCTGGAGCATTATGGGAATGGGACAAGATCAGGTGACCTGTAAGGTTCCCATAGATACGGCGCTTGGCACCACCTCCTGTGATCCGGTGCTAAAGTGCATTATAGGGACAGTGCAGTGATGGACGTCTCTGTGCGAGTGTGTTTATGTGTTGATGGGTGAGGAAGTGTGTGTGTGTGTGTGTGTGTGTGTGTGTGTGTGTGTGTGTGTGTGGAGAAGGCGGAGCTTTGAGAATCTTTATGATGCCGTTGTAAATACCCGCTCTGATCGTTGAAGATAAGCAGGTGCAGGACGATGATCAGGTGTAGGTGGGTGATGCAGATAAGCATCTCTGAGAAGCCATTAATTACCCTGGCCTTTGAGCAGCAGAGGTCGGTAGAAATGCGTGTGTGTGCGTGCGCGCGTGTGTGTTTATGTGTTTATATATCATTGTGAGAGCCAAAATGTTCCCACACAAGGAAAGAAAGATCTAATATTCTAACCTTGAGATGGCGTTTTGGTGGGTATTTTAAAATAAAAGAAGCAAAACGTTACTGAGGATAAGGAGGCTGCATTATTTAGCTACGGTAATGTTTTGTCAAGGCGTGTGTGTGTGTGTGTGTGTGTGTGTGTGTGTGTGTGTGTGTGTGTGTGTGTGTGTGTGTGTGTGTGTGTGTGTGTGGGACCATGTTTATATTTTATTGTGGAGAACATAATTTATGTCCCCAGAAGGATAGGAAGGTCTGACATTTTTGACTCAGTAAAAATGATTTAAATTGATTTCCGTTTGTTACTGAGGTTAAAGTCGAGGTTAAAGTCGAGGTTAAGTGTAAGTGTCGAAATCGTCAATCCCTATAAATCGAAATCCCTGTAAAGTTAATAATACAAAGACTGTGTTTGTACCTGAACTTGATGTTCCTGCTGTCTTTAACTCAGAACCCTTTCATAGTCCAGGTCCCCTTCACCGTCTGCATTCTGTTTAAGATGGATGTTTTTCCTTCTCTTCCCAGCGTTCATAAATGATTTGGATCAATTAAGTAATTCTGTCTGAAATTAACTTTCATGATGATGTTTTATTGATTATGGCTTTTTAACTAAAATACTAAACGCAATCTTAGACACACAGATGCACACACATGCACATGCAAGTTTGTCTTTCTATCATTGCGAGGACTTTTCAATGACGAGATATTTTATGGTAGCGACTGTAATTAAAGACACAGCTACCTCCAAACCTATTCCTACCTATTCTTCTACCTCACTAACCTGAATTAAATATGTTTTTTAAAAAAAGAAGCCGCATTTTTGACGCTTCTTATGATGACTAGCAAAATGTCAAGTTAAAAATATTAGCGTGTGGACATTTAGTCCCCACGATGATATATACACTTGAGCCCTGCACACATGTACACGCACTAATTAATACTTTAATGTCATTAACGCCCTGCTTTTAGATTCTTTTTGAACAGATCGGTCAATTAGCGAAATTATGGACGCTCCAGTGACAAGATCAGACAGAACTCTAATAAATCTAACCCACATCTCATATTTGTTGATGTGCATGCATGAATAATAAGCACTGATAAATAATTTTATGTACGATTTGCAAAAGTGTCCAGTAAACTGAAGCATTATTCGTTTCTCAGCCACACAGTTGCTATGAGAAGCATGCAGTCGTAATTATTATTTATTTTTTTAAATAAATGAGTTCATGCGTGAAAATGCACGCTTTGTAAAAAGTTCAGGTCGTTTCATTAGAAAGGATCAATCTGATGCAAAAATGTCGGTGACCCTGGTCAAAAAGAAGGCGTCAGCATTTAACATTTTAACAGATCATGAGCAAATCAGTTATTGAATTTATTTATTACGCCTTTCATTTATGGCAGATTCCCTTATCCAGAGCAAATTACAGTTCCTACAGTCTTACAATTCAAGCAATGGTGGGTTAAGGGCCTTGACCAAACTGTGGTAGTTTTGGATTTGAACCCAGGACCATCAGGTCTAGAGTCCAGTACCTTAACCGCTAGGCTACCACAGTCCTATGTAGTAAGGTAACTGAGGTAATTCGAGACCTTCTTGGCGTCTGAGTTTTACGACTTACAATTAATACAGCCTAAGTAGTAATCCAAGCAATTGTGAGTTAAGAGCCTTGCTCAGGACCCAACTGTGGTAGCTTTGCAGAGGTGGGATTTGAACCCTGGACCTTCTGGACCATAGTCCAGTACCTTTACCACTAGGCCACCACAGTCCCAAAACCTAAGGACGCTTTACAACAGGAATAACATGAGTCGAATACAATTAAAACAGCATGAGAGACAGAGTTCAATACAAGCAGACACATCAAACATGAATAGAGCAGAAAAATAGAAACGTTTTTAGACCTTAATAGACTAGTGAATCCTCTGGAAAGGGCCCAATAGATAGCACTTATGTCCATACTTGTAAAATATAGGTGTCTTTTATACAGCTTATGCAGTTTCACTGGTCCTGTTTTAGAAGAGTCCACACTGCCCCGCCCACACACATGATTTTCTTTCCACACATTAACCCCAGTCAGGCCTGAAGGGGCTCCAGTCCATCACAGTTTTAGGTATCAGTTGCAATTTCAGTGCTGGAGATGATCCCCTCTGCTCAGACACACTCATATCTGCATAGACCATCAACCTGCCCTGCTGAGACTCAGAAGTAGGCTTTAGAACTGTGCAACCTGAGTGTCCAATAAGTGTGATCATACTCCTAATTATTCTGGGTTTTGGTGGTAAATGAAGGTGAGATTATGAACAAAAACGCACAACACTGATTTTCAAACTGTGTTAACTCCTATAACTGAACATACTGCGTTTTCAGGCCTAAACCATAGTGGAAAACAAAGAATACATATTCTGACCTGTGACTGTAATGACTGAAGAAAGATCCAAACAAAGTGGATTGGATAGGCTTCAGAGATCAGCATGATATTCTCTTGCTTAATGTGCCCCTAAGAGGACCTTCTAGTCAGTGTGGTACTAGACTGGCAGCCAGTGGGAACTGAATAAGCGCTGGTAAACTGAATTTTCCATTTTAAGAGTCGAGCTACAGGAGCTTCAGGGGGAGAAGCTTGTTTAAAGAAACAAGCATTAAGCACAGGGGGCCAAAGTGGCACTGGATACATATCCCATACATGGGCACGTGACCCGAATGAGATCAGAATTCGTACAACTGTTACATCATTTCAATTTGTCATTTTATAGAAATGCACAGTGAGGAGAATAGAAAATGCCGGCATTGAGGGAGGTTTTCAGTGGCGGGACAGTGAAGCAACAGACCCCATGTATTTGTATTGATTTCTATGAGCAATATGTAGCAATGTTGGAAGGCACAAATTGCAAAAGCTCCGTATTTGATCAAATTCTCAAAGAAACGGCGAACGCAAACCATAGAAGTGGCAGCGGCTGGAGAAATGACCGTTAAAGAAGTTCCAGTTACTGTTGGCTCTCAGTTAATGCTGATTGTTTACCTCTGGATGAGCAGGTCACAAAATGCTTTGCTCTTTTATGCATGAGCACCAGTTTTAGAGTGTGAACTTGTGCATAAGATTTCTATCATTCACGTAAACAATCGGATTGGGTGTGAAAATCCGATTTGAGACACTTTTCCTGCTGGATGAACGTAGCCTAGAGGTCCGGTGGAATAGATTCCGAATGCCGTGTGAGGAACGTTTCGGGGACAGCGGTGGCGTGGTGGTTAAGGTTCTAGACTAGTTACCAGACCTTGTGGGTTCGAATCTCAGCGCTGCCACTTTTGGGCCATTGAGATATCCTCAAATACGCAGCTCGCAAAAATGATTTTATTTTGAAATACCCTTTCGCTTTTGTGAGCAGTACACTTGGATTGCACTTTGAAAGATTGTGACAGTCGCACCAAATAACTGCTTGTAAATCCTTCTTGGTCTGCTCAGGTGTTACTATGCAATTGCAGAAATGCTTTTTTTTATATGGGAGTCTAATGATAAACCATCATCAAGGTCAGATCTAATCTCATACAGATCTCACAGACACTGTGGTTGGATTTAGTTGGATCTCTTAAACCTTTCGTAACGTTTTGCCCTTATTCTCTAACGTGACAAGATGCAGTCTCTATTAGACCGGATTAAAAACGTATTAAACGCTCTGGTTCATCTCAACAATTCTTTTGCTCTTGAACCAATTAAAGTCAAGGCCACAGAGCAGATAAGAGGGTCAGAGGTTCACTGTTAATATTTGCTAAGTTGTTCCTATGATATAAATGTGACTTTCATTGCCGGTTTCCATGTCGGTCGGGCACAGCACACCCTCAATTGGTCATTAAAAAACGTGGCTCTTGAACGACTTGTTGTCAGCCCTAGCGTGAGAATGAGCTTCTTATAAATGCCACCTAGGCTCAAAAATGACGTCCATAAAATATTCTGCTCACCTTTATCATTACTTTTTTAGTGGCTGTTTAAAAACAATAATGCTGTAAAGTGCACGGCTATTTTTACGATTGCAGTAAAAATAAAAGGCAGTCGTTAAGTACTGTTAAACGAGTACGCTGTCTCCTTGGCTTAATGACTCGCTGTCGTTTTATAGTGGGAAGGCATATGACTGTCATCAATAGAGCGAGAGGACGGTCCGCATGATGTTTTCCCACACATTATGACTTTAATAGGGAATTAAACGACAGGCAGACAGTGCAACAGGCAAACAGACACGCCATGTTATCGCCGCCAATGACCTCATCGATTCTCATTGCCTGCCTCCTCCGCTGGCTTCCATTCTAAAATGGACAGCTAATGAAAGCCCATGAAGGAGGTCTGGTCACTGGGAATCGAATTACATGTGCTCCGTGTAATGACAGCTAACATGGTATGTCTTAATAATGCACTTATAATGCATTATGATCCATGGTCCTCCATATAAGGCGGACTAAAATAGCTATGTAGTTAGCGTCGGAGATTAGAGTTGACTCGGCGAATGGGCGTATCGATCAGGAAGTCTCCGCGGACGCCCAGTGCCTGCGTGATGAATGGTCAGTACTTATGAAATTAAGAGAAAGAAAGCTAATAACAAGAGCAAAATCTTTCTAACTAGTGCGAGATTGTAACGACGCTGACGGAACAATCGAAATCGACTGAGAACCCAGACTGTTTCCTTCTAGATAAATCAAATGAGCGGAGCTTGTATCGAGTTCCGTTTCATTCCTTGGTTGGTAAGTCATGATCTGTGTTAATCCGAGGCTCCGACTGAACGTATAACTACAGGTTCGAGCATCTTTCTTAAGTCTTTGTAAAGACTTTGTAGCTACATGATGATGATCTTATCTTTGAAGTCTCAGTCAGTGACACAGCAAGTAATGAAAAGTATGAACCCATAAACTAGGGCATCTATTAAGTGGAGTGGCCTTCAGCAGAACGTTCCTCGTGTGGTAATAAAAAACACAACGTACTGACTTAGCACTTACAAGCTAATAAACGCAGCCTTTTACACACATGGTATAAGCAGGACCGTTTTTTACGAGTCTCTTCCCCGGATGACTAATAAAGATCAGCTACCTTTGCCATATTATGTACTTATTTACTCGTAACTGAAACTGGGTGGGACCAACATATGATCAGTGATTGAACAAGGATATACATTTACCTGCCAGTACCACATTGCTTCTTATTTTTCCAATGAGAAACAAGGTGAAATAATTGAATTAAATTAATCTGAATTCAATTACTGAATTGAATTAAATTGAATAATTGAACTGAACTGAATTAATCTGTTCCAGACCCCCAGAATATCGACAGTAATTGTATTGTATTGTATTCTTAAGACACACACACACACACACACACACACACACACACACACGGTCAGGCTGTTGGTGGTGTGCAGGGTATTTTCTTGGCCAAGAATGTAGTTTGTCACTCCATATTTTGAAGTATCTGTACTTTAATTGATTATTGTTATCTTATTCTTACTCCTTACATTTCCAAAACAGGCTCATTATTTTAGCTTTTATAAATCTATTTGGTTATGCATTTTTCCCCAATTTAGCATGTTTAATGTTAAGATTTTCCAACATTTTAATGATACGGTTACACTGTTTTTTATTGCTCAGACACTAGAGCTTTTCCCATAACCCTGGGACAGTGAATTCTGTTTTGAACTTGGAGGTATATTAAAAACCATATGATATTTAACTATATGATTTTTAAAATAAGTTTTATAAAAGCATTTCTTAATTACGTGGTGTGATGGAGGGCTAAAAGAAGACCCGTTGAAGTGTTGAAGCTGCAGTTTGTTGTAAAAGGCAGTGAGATCGTAATAATTATTGTTTGGGTTAAATAGTTTAAGGCAATGGACTGAGGATCTGAAGGTCCAAAGTTCAGATCCCACCTCTGTCAATCAACTGCTTTTGGGTTCTTGAGCAAAGCCCTTAACTCACAATTGCTTGTATTATAAGACTGTATACGTTGGTCTGGATAAAGGTATCTGATAAATGTTGAATGTGGTATGATTTTGTGGACAGTTGTGGCTTAGCTGTTACGGCTCTTGACTGGAGACCAGAAGGTCCAGAGTTCAAAGCCCTCAAATTCAGATTTTGGTCATTTTGTCCTTGAGTGGATTGTAAGATGGCAACAATTCAAAGTGTATCATGACTTACAGCGTTACTTAATAGTACCATTTCTGGTCGATTTAGCCAGAATCTAGCGGAGTAAGGGGCCATCAAGGGGCCACAAAATTCATAGAGGGGCCAAGTATTTGTCCAACATCCTTGCACACAATCCCCAGTTTTGGTAAGGTGTATACATTTCATAAGTCACACCATGTTCAAACACTTGAATGTAATTAAAAAAAGCTTGCACAGTACAATCTCCAATTTTACATGCATTTTTTTACTGTACATAGACAAAATACTCTCCAACACACACAGCATGAGAGACAATCCAGCGTTTTATTCATTTTTAAAACCTTCTTCTTTTTCACAAATTCTGTCAGTTCAAAACACCATTTCCTCGCAGACATTCACAAAGTTCCTTGTGGGTGACTACTGTACATTTTGCTCCTCTAAAACAGCATCATTCTTCGGTTTTTGTGACGTGAACTGAACCTTCTCACAAATTCATTCATGTCTCATGCTTTTGCTCGTCGGGACTTAATGCTCAGCAACCCAAGATGTCTCAAGCGCTCCTCTGTCGTTGTTGTTTGGAGATGATTTTTAATCCAACTTAGGGCTGAAAAGCTACGCTCACATGAAGCACTGCTCACTGGTATCACAATGCCTATTTGTCCGAGCCTAAACAGCTCATGAAACGCCTCCTTGAAATGGTTCTAGGAATACTAGGAAGCCTAGCAGTGTAGTAAACCTCTGCGTTTTTTTTCTTTCCTCTCCAAAACTCTCTTGATTCTCTTTTTGTAAATATTGTTTTAATAATGTTAAAATTTAACATTTTTAAAAATATTTTAATATTGTTTTGAATATTCTTAATGTTTTAATATTTTAATATTAAAAAATAATATTTAATATAGTTTTTTTAATATTGTTGTAATAATGTCAGTTGTATGATTTTGCAGTTGTAGTAAAAACCCCGATGCAGACTCAGTGTCAGGATCTGTACCTCGTACCGTCAATAAAAAACATTTTTTTAACTTTATGTACGTGTAGGTGTGTGTACTTTATACTTAAGTAAAATATACTGCTTACAAGAATTAAGAAAGGAATATCCAATAAAAAAATCTCCCCTCATTTTTGTGAGTCGTGTATATTGTAATACATGCTGCATTTTTTATAAGATTAGTAATACTTTTATTTAAGTAAAGAACTTGTGTAGTTTTGCCACCTCTGCACTATGGACAGGGTTGAATAGTGTTGTGGGTTGTGAAGGCCAGTTTGTGCATGTGAAGGTTACACTAAGTTTGTGAGACAGTGGCTCCACTCAGATGGCTTTCCTCACTAATTTCACATGCAGGACGATGGAAGGAGTTTGTTCTATCAATGCTGAACATCTGGACACTGTTACTCGAACCAGCAGTGCCCGAGTTGCAGCTGGTTGTCCATTCGCTGGTCTTGTCTTTATGCAGACTCTCTCGCATAAGTGTAATAACATGTAATATACCATTTGTTTTATAAACAAGAAGCTCTAGGACCTATTGGCATCTGAAATCACATTACTGCCTAATCTGTTTCTGCAAAATACTGCCCTCCATTTATACATATTATTTGTGCTATTCGTGCTTGAGGGTTGGACGCCAAGGCTTGGTTTAAATAAAAGGACTTCGGGACTGTATTTTGGGGGTTTGGAGTTTTAGGGTTTCGGACAAAGAAAAACAATCTTCCACGTGGTCACTAAGTTATACTTAAGTAAATAAAATAAACTGACTTTATTACACTGCCAAAGTTGTGGCTACCAGGCTTTTGGTGCACAGGGTTATGTTCAGGATTCATAAGGTCATGCTATATTTTGGACAGTAACAGGAACAGGCTGACTGGCCCCGCTCAAAGATTTATGAAGCACTTGACTATCATTATAGCAGTTCAAGTTCAGTTTATTTTGTGGTGCTTTTAACAACAGTCATTGTCCAGCATTGTCCACCCCAAGTGAGGGGCCACGGTTGGAAGTTGCCAGGGAAAAAGTCCCAAAGATGAATCTGTGTAAAAAGTGTAAAAAGACTGGACAATCGGATTAAATTATTGAATCCTTGTGTACCTAACTGGCAGAACAGGGTGCAAGGAAGAGCCAACCCTACCCAGACCAAATCACCAATACTGCACAGGGCACATCACATGGATGGACCGTGGCAAAAACCTGCCCATGAGCCAATAAGGCGGCTTTCAAGATGGCGTCCATGTTCCGGACATAGCCTAAAAGATAGCCCCCCTCACCCATTACTTCCTGGGGTATTCAGAGATGTAATTCTCTCATTTGTTCCTGAAACAAAAGGGCTGAATAAAAGTCCTGTGACTTTTGACTCGCCCTGTACAGCATCTTTTGGAAAGTGTTATAAAAATCTGTCTCTGTTCAGATGACTGTTCAGCATCCCGAACCTCATGCCACACAGACATGCATTTAACCCACCTACATGAATAACAAACATTCAGCAAGTTTTGTATAGAAATCTGTAACACAAAGCAATATAAAAACCACAGAGGCAGGAAATCTAAATTTAAGATCTAAAAATCATCAAAAAAAAATGCTGTTTTATGTTTTGGGGAATTACATGTATGATGGGACTTTTTAGTCCTTTTTTTGGTTAAACTAGTGAAGCTCACACATTTTGTACGGCTTATACACTGCGGTGCTGCTGGAGTTTTTAAACACCACTTTATTAGAGCCACCTGCCATATTGTAAAGTCAGAGACGGAGATAGTAGCTCATCTGCTTATGCACAGTTTGTATTAGTCGTCCTTTAATCCTTAATCAGTGCTCACAGGACACACAGGCCTACAGGATGCTGATGGCTAGATAGTTTTGTAGGTAGACTATTTTAACCCAGAGGTGTTTAAAAACTCCTGATACACTCATCGTGTCAGTGCGTACTGGGAATAAAAGTAGTACCTGATCTGTGTTTGAGGACAGAGTAAAGGGGACGAACAAAGTATGTAGAGAAACAGATGGACTACAGACTGTTTCATAGAATTATAGAACTACAAAGTGCTTCTGTATGGTAAACAGAGACTGATATACTGGGCATTAAGTGTAGAAACATTGAGTGGCCAAAGTATTGCGATAGGACTGTGTATATTTAACTGAAACAGATGGTACTACAGATCAGGTGGGACTGTGGTGGTCTAGTGGTTAAGCTACTGGACTGTGGACTATAGTTCAAATCCCACCTCTGCCACTGTTGGGTCCCTGAGCAAAGCCCTTAACCCACAATGGCTTGGATTGTAAGACGGTATTAACTGTAATTTGCTCTGGATAAGGGCGTCTGCTAAATGCCATAAATGTAAATGCACTACAGTACATGTACTTATTAAGTAAACAGAAGTATTTTTATATAGCCTTTCTTTTATGATGGAGTGTTAGGACCCAAGGATGCGGGATAGACGGAATCCCACGGCGTATAATAAGAATAAGGAAATAATACATATTAACTATAAAAAGGAGAAAAGGGGAGGAAAAAAAATGTAAAAGGGGGAAAAAAGTGTGCAGCTGTGTTGCGTGCATAAAAACACCAACCTCCCCAGTTGAAGCGCCAGGGGACAGACGTGCAGCGAGCACGATAAATTGGGACGTGTCTCAAATCGCGTGGAAGCGCGTGTATAGTGAATAAATGAGGTGGAACGGGAACCCTCGATGTGTCCCTAAAACGCTAGTTACCTCGGAGGTTCCCCTCCTACAAGCCCCAGGATGGAACCAACTAACCATAAACGTTTCTCAGCAAAAGGCAGGACAATCGGATGTGGCGCGTCAAGGTTTGGCACCGATGGTCGAGTGTGCAAATGGAATCAGACGACCTGGTGACGAACACCACCTTAAGCCGCACTTAAGTAGGGAGAAAGGCAGGTGCTCGTCATCCGGTCGTAAATCAAGTGCCGTATATAAACCGCCTCACCGATAGCTCTGTAACGGTGGAACGCATCTGGGGGTAAAGTAGGAACCCAGACACTTTCTAACTCAATTTGTGGAACAGGACAGGAGGTCTTCTATTAAGAGCAAAAGGTTCAGACCCCTGACACTGAGAGAACATAACAATTTGCATCACAAGTGCATAAATGACATTATTATCTGTAACAAAGCACTGCGAAAACACGATCACAGATTTTCGGCTACCTGTGCTGCACCTATATAAGGGAGCTGATGTGTCCAGTGCTCGGGCACGAGTATTGATTACACTGGTCAAACGAACAAGACTTCTGTGGTCAATCATGCTCCGGTATAGTACAGATCGCCTAGTGAGTACACCCTTTGATCAGTGTCATCCATAATTTGTTTTATAATTATGTACGAACCAAGACTGACGACACAATGATCTGTGCTTGAGCCCCGGCAGGGCCATTAGACCTGGTGTCATACTGTCAGCATGGTTAGCCATGCCTGCACATTACTTTTAGCCGTGTGTCTCTTTTGAGTTTTCTATTTTCTATTTTATTGCACTGCAGATCATTCATAATTGCTGCTAATGCTTTGATAAGAATGTTATCAGGAGTGAAGTGAGTGGAGTTACAAACCAATAAGCACTTGCAGAAGCAGCATGAGGTACGAGGACTCGTGGAATGGAGGCCATCCAATGCTGATTGTTCATGTGGTTTCATTAAACGTTCCATAAACGACAGCTCCAGCATTTGGCTCGTATCATAGAAGGCATTACTGGAGGAGAACCAATAGCGCACTGGTGACAACCACACAAAGTCACACTCAGTAATTGTGTTCCAGGTTGCCAGACCCTCCACATCGAACCTTGTGTTCTTCATTTTGTACAGAATGTCCTGCGTGTTGTGATGATTCTTACATTGTTCATTTGTGAGCAGTAATAATTGACCGTTAACACATCCAGTTCTCTTCTGAACCCTGCCTTACTTGCTCAGTAATGACATTAATGCAACTTTTCTGTACAGGTGCTGCATAAACGCACGCATGGCAAAATAAACTGCACTGTACGTCACATGACCATGATGGACACCAGTAGATTAGCTGTTTTAGCACTAGGGTAATGACCTTATATAACATATAGTTGACGATTGGACCTAAAGGCTGTACATTAGAAGAGGCCAACAGATCCCGCTAATGCTTAGTAAGGGGACGGCACATTGAGTACTATAGAAGCTTATTGATATTGTTTTAAACTGTTTTTTTATTTGTACAGTATGGCCACTATAACGTTGCATAAACTTGCATCTCTAACCTAATAGTGGCCTAACACTTTGGCACATCACTTTATATATTAGCACTGCTCAACCCTTTATATTATTACTGCCATTACACATTTAAAATGTTGATTACATCATATATACAGTCGAATCCGGTTAATTAGACCACCGGTTAATGGGAGCAGCCGCTTATTCGGACCAAATCCTAAAGTACCGAAACAAATCCTATTATATACGTGTAATTT